>PVKS010025747.1:0-29454 GCA_004027875.1 Aplodontia rufa | reverse complement strand
GGGTTAAGACCCGCCTTCTCCTCCTCTCTCCCAGGGCTCAGAGGCAACCAACAGAACCCCAGCGTCCCAGCAGGTGAAGCATCCTCCCGGGTGCCTGGTGGCACAGTGGGTCACCTTTGATGGGGGCACTGCACGTAAGCTTGACTCTGAAGGCTCCACGTAAGAGTCTAACTGTACTATCTAAATGACAGCTAGAAATTGAAGGAGGTCCAAGCAGACAAATGAACACATCTTTCAGTTATTTTAATCGGTTATAAGTTGAATTGTGCATCCTCAATTCCTATGTTGAAGTCTGAACCCCCAGCATCTCAGACAGTGAGCATATTTGGAATCGGAGCCTTTGCAGAGGCAATTAGTTAAGATGAGGTCTTGCTGGAGGTCGGTGAGCTCCTCGGTCCATGTGACCAGTGTCCGTATAAAAGAGGGAACTTTGAACACAGTCATGGGCAGAGTGAGAGCAGGTGAAGATGGTGACGGGATCGGGGTGAGGCTTCTTCAAGCCAAGGATCACCAAAGATTGTCAGTGAACCACCAGTGCCTGGGAGGGAAGGGAAACAGCTTCGCCCTCGCAGTCCCCGGAGCAAGCAGCCCTTCCAACCCTGACCCGATGTCCAGACTCCAGAGAAGCCATTGTGCAAGCCACCAAGATCAGGTACTGTGCGGCAACTACCCTGGCAAAGCAACAGAGCTGCTTCCAACAATGGATCCTATGGTCCTAGTGGGTGAATGAGTCCCGGAGGACGCAGTGGAAAGAGGGCAGCGGTGTCCTTGCTGAAAGGAGCCTCAGAAAGCCGCTCCCTGCCAGGTCAGATGATGAGCTTGCTCAGGGCTAGGCCAACCTCCAGCCCAGGTGCTCTCCATTCCCCATTCTCGGACTCCTCGCTCTCCCTACACTCTCTCATCTCCCACTTTCTCTCTCCAGCCTGCTCCACTCCAGCGCTCCCGTCTCACTCCTCCCAGCTGTGCAAATACCTAGACTGCCTTCACACGCAGAAAGGGTCACTGCAAGCAACAGGAGCAAGAAAGCTACAGGAAGGGTGGAGGGCTGCTTGCTCCTGGATGTGCTAGGAGCCAGGTTAGCGAATGGCCTTGTGCTACCAGAAAGGAGCAGCAGCCAGAGGATGAAGCAGGCCACTTCTGTAAGGAAGAAAAGTGAGATTTCTGGTGCTGGAGGGTGCACACCAAGGAACTGATGCTAATGGGCTTTGGATACTGAAGTAGTAAGTGGTTTCAATGTTGTGCCTTTGGTTTGTGAATATCATTAGCAATCTAGGGGTGATGGAAAATACACAGGAGGTATAATTCCAGCAACTTGGTAGGCTGAGACAGGAGGATCACAAGTTCAAGGCCAACCAGAGCAACTTAGCCAGACCTTGCTCCCCACAAGAAAGGGGGTCTGTGGTTCAATCCCCAGTACTGTGAAAGAAAGGAAAGAAAGAGAAAGAGGGAGAGAGGAAAGAAGGAGAGAAGCAAACATGCAGGAGGATGTTCATACGTTATATGCAAACACCGTGCCATTTACTATAAGGTACTTGATGATTTGCAGATTTTGATATCCACGGAGATCCTGAAAGAAATCACACTGTGAATACCAAGGGGCAATTATAGTTATTAAAACATTTGAGGAGGGGCTGGAGCGGTGGCTCAGCGGTTTCGGCGCTTGCCTTGCAAATACGGGGACCCGGGTTCAAACCCCAGCACCACGTACACAACTAAGTGTTAGAGCAACTAAGGCCATGTGAAAAACTAAATAAAGTTGTTTCTCTCTTTCTCTGTTCTTCTCACTGTCCCTCTCTCTTTAAAAAAAAAAAAAAGAAAAAGAAAAAAAATTTGAGGAGATCTAAAACCTAAGGAACCAATATCACTCTGGGATGCTCAAAGCCTATGTTGAGTGACCTGAAGTGAAGCAGAGGATGGGGTGAGGGGGAGGTTGAGTCAGGAGGCTCAAAAGTCTGAGTCCAGCCTTATCTACTTAGAAAGTCCTTCTTAAAATAAAAAATAAAAAGGAACAGGGATGTAGCTCCGGTAATATAAGAAATGATCAATGGTAATGTGAACCCAGATTCAATCCCCAGTTTAAAAAAAAAAAAGTGAAGAATATATTGATCAACCAGGATGACAAAAGAATTTTCCAGCATGCAGAAATTTTGGGGCTAAAATTATTATTCCCTAGGTCAACACACACACACACACACACACACACACACACACATACACACACGACTTTCCAAGCTACCTAGGAACCTGTAAGCAAGGCCAGGACAGGTCAGCCACAGTCAGGCTACCTGACCTGGCCCTGGGAAGAAGCTGTTGCTGTCCATCAAGGGTTCATCCCCCCAAAAAACTCTTTCCTGGTCAAAGCTGGGACACTGGACCGGAAGAGCTGTGGCCGGAAGCTCCAGCTCTTCTTGGACAGGTGCCTAACTCCTTCCGGGGAGATGCTGAGAAAGGATGCAGAAACTGGGTGGAGACCTTGAGATGCTCCAGATGGGCTAGCTGGCTTGGTCAAATCTCATGGTGTTTCAGAGCTTAAAAACTGAGTTATATCATTCCCCACTCCTCTGCACTTTCTGAAAGTTTCTCCTTACGGCTTATGTGATACCTGGGAAGCTAAGTTTGAACTCCCTCTTTATTCTCACCCTTTGGGAGACAGGAAAGAAAGTGGAAATTATTTCCTTCAGTTATCCGGGGAACTGAGGCACAGATAGCCTAGGCACCTTGTTTGAGGCCCTGGTCTGAATCAGGGACAGAGGGGGGCCCATTTGTGTAGCACAGGCACGGGGGCCCAGAGCAGCCCCTGCATCTTTCTCTGCACACCGTGAGAGTAGCGGCAGGGATAAGATCTCCCTGTTCCGTAACTCCTCAGGGCTGCTGCGGCGTCTGGGAGGGCATACACGTGGAGTCTGTTACCAGAGAGGAAGCAAACATCAAGTTAGTGAGTGTGAAAACACACTCAATGTGCCATGGAAATACTTTTGGCTTTGGTCTGGGAGTTGCTTTTTGGTCCACTCCGAGGTCACTGCAGACAGAAGCCAGAAGTCCCTTCTCTCCCTGTTGTCCTCTCTGTGTCCTTTTATCATCCCAAAATCTGCCTTTCTCCATCATCAAAGGACCCTCAGGTTCTTGTCCTCAGAGTAGCAACTCTGCAAGACTGGCCACCTGCTCTTGCTAATAGCCACCAATTCTTACAGCATCGTTTCAGAACCCACTGACATCAACACACCCATCTGTGTCTTTCCATAAGGCTGCCTTTCCCCAAGAGGAGGCCAGAGGCGGGCAAGAAGAAAACCCCACCCTACCACACTGGATGAGGTCACTGTGTCTCAGAAACAAGGCACTCAAATGCTCTCTGGCTCCCAACTGGAGAACAAAGCCTGGGACAGCCCTTCCTCCAGGGCTGCAGGACCCTTGATCTTGCAAATCCATCCAAGGGCACCTTGACTCCTCTGCCCTGCAACTTGATTGGTCCCAGCGATGACCAACCCAATTAACAGTGATGTCAGGCTGTTTGGGTTGGGATCATTCCTGAGCCATGAAACAGTTAAGAAATATCCTGCCCCACTGGCTGCTAGACCCATAAAGGTTGACCCACGTGTACTTCCTTGTGGCTCCAAGTCACAGCCAGCTCACTCACTTGCTCACGCCCAGAGGGAGAGAAGGCAGCAACAGGCACAGCTGCCACCCTCCCATGCAAATCACCCCGGGGAGCGTAGCTGGCCACCTCCTGCTCCTCCCGGGCAATGCTCCTGGGCAGGCCCTGTGGTAGATGCCATCCGGGGCGCTGTGCGTTCCTCCTTATCATCGCTCTCCTAAGCGACGCTCTGGGCCTGGTCATTTTGCTGCTGGGGATCTTCGCCACACTGAATTACTGGGACTTCTTGGTCTACACGGGGGCCCTGATCCTGGCTCTCAGCCTGCTCTTCTGGATCTCTTGGTATTCACTCAACATTGAGGTGCCTCTGGAGAAATTGGACCTGTAATCTGGCCGTGGGCAGAGGAGGAGGGAAGCAGGTGCCCTATGCAGCTGGGAGCCTGGGGCAACAGTCAGTGACGTCTTGCAGCTCCCACGCAGAATGCCCCACCAGGACCGGTGAGTACAGGAGACTGCCTGGTGGGCTGGCAGGGGAGGCTCAGATGAGCTGGGACAGGCCAGGAGGGAGCAGATGAGCAGCGGGGCAGCTGCTCCTGGCCTGGGGACTCTGAATGTGGGAAGCAGAATGGGGACCCGGTGGTTTCTCACCTGGGGATTGTTTTCCCCACAGAGTCTGGAAAGAGGCTCTCTGTGGCCCCTTCCACCTCTGAAATGCCACAAAAGATCCTTACTGCCATGAACAAGGTGGAGTTCTCACTCCAGCTTGGAACCTGAAGGAAAGAAAGAAAGAAAGAAAGCCCATTTTAATTCTCCACCAGGGAGAATCTCTTGTGGGAAAAAAAAGCTCCCAGCACTAGGAGAGGATGGAAAGTTCCGGAATGGCTGCTTATGCCCTTACATGCACAGAGGGGTGTGAACTGGGCTGTATGGGAGGAAGCAGAGCAGAACCATCCAGAATGGCCCTTTTCACCTTCTTCCTCCCTGCACCTGCCCACATGGGATGCACCAGTGCCCCATCCCACTGTCCTCATCCACTCCAGCAGCCAACACAGGAGCCCAGACCAGCCACAAAACACCAGAAGTCAACACACCAAGGCTTCGTGCATTTCCTCAGCTGCCCCGTGCGTCAGAGCCAGGCAGGCAGCTCGGTGGACGACAGAAAACCAAAGAGGCAGCTGTGAGATTTTTCACATAGAAATAGAGCCCAAAAGACAGTGCTGGGCTGACCCTCGTAACTCCAACCCGGAGCTGGGCAGCTCTCCCCAGGGGATTGAAATCAGAGCCCCAGAGGAGTTGATCTCACACACCCTCCTCCCCAGGTGGAACAGGCCTGCACTCGGGTGCAGCCTGACACTCCTATTTGATTTAGAGATATGGGAGCAAAGGTTACTGCGGAATTGGAGGGAGGAAATAATGAATGCATGCTTTATGGGAGATTACATCGGACCTGCAGAACTCAGGGAAGAGAGCAGCAAATGAAGGGAGCTCTCTGTGGAGCACCTGGCTTCCGGGGAGGCCTGGGGGGTGATACTGAAGGAGAGGAACCGTCAGAATGCAGGGGTTCTCTGGGCTTCCGCACTTCTCAGCTGGGTGGCCTTGGATGGGTTGTACCACACTCTGAGCCTCAGTGTTCTCAATAGTAAAAGGAGGACACTGTTGGTCACCTTTGTTAAAAGGACCAAAAAGGTGTAAGGCAGCGAAAGATCGTTTGCAAACCATGTGGTTCTCAGGGACATCAAGTGTTGTTGCATGTCGTCTGGAGTGAGTAAACCGACCCTGAGTCCACATTTGCAATACTTGGTTGCCCTCATGTTGTTAGTGGTAGGTGGGGTCAGCTCACACTTTGTATTATGAAAATTTTGAGGAAGAAGATTCCCCTGGTTTGTTTGATGGTTCATTTGGAATGAGTTGGGAAGGGCTGAGGTATTGGCGATGCCATGTCTTGTTCTTACAAGATACATGAGGATTCTATTCTCAGAGAGGTTGCTGTCAGGGAAGAAAGTCAGACATTAGCCAGATAGTCACACTAGCAGCAGTACAATAACAAAGTCAGCTGAGGACCAGGAAGGAGAACAGCATCGTGTCACAAGAATAGCCAATACAGAAACTAACCCAGCAGGTGGAATCATGGAAGCCTTCCTGAACCCCAGAGCAAAAGTAGGAGTTGATTGGAAAGTTGTTCAAGGAGAGGAAATAGCTGGGGCATAGGTCCTGGAGTAGCAGGAAATAAAAGACAGTTGGCAGACAGAAGGGCAGAGGGCAAGCTCTGGAGAGGGTTAGGGTCCTACAGTAGGCAGAAGCTGGGTCTGGCAGAGCCTTGAAGGCCCTCTTGAGGATGCTGATCATTACTATAAGGACAATGTGAACCCATTGAAGAGATGAAAGCAAGGGTGGGACTTGACATGACTGGATCTGTGTTCCCAAAAGATCACCCTGACACAGCACAGAGAAAAATAACAGTATTGGAGCTGGAGCGGTGGCGGCTCGGTGGTTGCGGTGCTTGCCTGGCATGCGCAAGGACACAGGTTCAAACCCCAGCACCCACATACACGGCTGAGTGTCAGAGCAACGAAAGCCATGTGAAGGGCTCAATAAGAATTGATTCTCTCTCTCTCTCTCTTTCTCTCTCTCTCTCCTTCTCTCTTAAAAAAAGAAAAAAAAATAATAGTATTACCGTTTTGGAAGCCAAGACACAAGGCCAAACACATCCTTCCTTCATCCAACAGAGAAGTTCAATAGCCAGTGGTGAGGACCACAGGCCAAATTCCACACCATGTGGTTTTGAGTCTGATCTCGCTCCTTCCTAACTGTGACCTCTCCCGGCCCCAGTTTCTGAATCTGTAAAATGAAGATGGTACAATTAAAAATAACCCTACCACGCAAGGCTGATGCTTGGATTCGGTGGATTCGAATCCATCCAACACCATGTAAGCGATGGCTGAGAAAGCAAGCAGTAGTCTGTGAAGCCTGGGTCACAATGCCGAAGACTGGCACAGTCCAAAGGCTGAGCCCTCTTCCGAGGTGCACCCCCCTAAAGCACTATAATCAATTCTTTTCTTATTTATTTATTTCATTTTGGTACCAGGGATTGAACCCAGGGACTCTTAACCACTGAGTCACATCACAAGCCCCCTTTTAATTTTTATTTTAAAACAAGTCTCACTAAGTTGCTCGGGCCCTCAATAAATTCCTGAGACTGGCTTTGAACTTGCGAACCTCCTGCCTCAGCCTCCCAAGCCAGCGGGATTACAGGTGTGTGGTCAATTCTTAAAGCAGTATATGGTATTCGGATTTTTCAGAAGGTGTGAGTGGATGAGGCCCCAGCATGTCAGGTTTGGGGGCATGCTCAGCGGGATTTCAGAAGTTGGGAGGCCCATTGTGTTTTTCATTGAATAGTCAAGCAAATAGCACTTCATATTTTCAGTCCCCAAATGCCACATCCTGGAGGCCATGAAAGCCAGGCAGCCCACCCAGTTAGCCTCCCTCTTCCCTTCCGTGCCCTGCAATGTCTTAGGACTGGCTCAGAGGGATGGGGTAGTGTGGGCTGGGAGTGATGTTCAGGAGGCTGCTCATTTATGGGACTGTACTCCCTCCCCTGGGACCTTGGCAAGCCATTTCACTCCCATTCACAATGAGAGATTGGGCTTCATGGAAGAAAGAATTCAAACCATGCTGTCCAAACACCCCTGTGAAAGGGTATTGAAGGATGGGGCAGCAGGAGCCCAGCCGCCTCATCCCCACCACACCACACATTGTAGGTCACCCAGAAGGGCTGGGTTCTTGGTAGTTTTACCCCCAATGACTTTGCATGCATGGCTTCATGTGAACACAAGCATCTGATGCCAAAAATTATTTCCCAAAACAATTAGTCTCAATCTCCTTACATTCTATGACCTTTGGCCTGGATGTAATCACTAACCAGATTTACGACTTATCAGCTGATGATAACTGGCCTTGCCAGTTCTCTGATTCTCAGAGTGGGGTAAAAGGGAAGAATGTGGACTCCTGAATTCAGAGCCAGACACCCCTGTTCTTCCAGAGCAGGGTGATGGGACCTGCTTCACAGATACAAAGTGCCCATTCCTGCTCCAGCATAGGACAGAACAGGGGTTTGGGTTACCCCTTTACAGATTCACCAGAGACAAGAGAACAGCCCAGTCGCTAAACCTCAAAGGCTGTCCCGTTAGTTTCAGGACGACGGGTTCATTTTTACAGTCCCCTGGGTGCCAATCAAGACACCCTGCCCTTGGATTTGATCACTCAGTCTGTATATTCAGAACTGTTGGTTCCGTTTTCCTACTTCTTAGGCACGTCCCATAGACAAAGATAAGTCCCCAGGCCAAATCTGGTGAGACTCTTGTCCTTTTACAAGAAAGTGTCCAAGAGTATGCACCTCCACAAATACAAACATAAACCCCACGTGCATGCCTGAGTCTCCTATTCCCCGTCCTCACACACATCCCACACACTCAACAACACACATACACGCGCGCACACGCATTCCTCCTCAACGCACACACATATTCGTGCACACACCAACACATCCCCCTACACACACTCACACAACCCAACCACAAGTTCTCCACACCCACAGCCACCCGTGCACACTTCCCTCCCACACCTGCCACCCACACACTGACACGCCCAGAAGCACACTCAAAGAAACAAGCACACCCTCTACCAAGCCACTGAAGCCAAAGGGCATGGAAGGAGTGCTGCCCCAGCAGCGGAAAGTGAAACTTGTTCCCCCACAGACTTTTCCCAGAGGCAGACTCTGCCCTCAGCCCACAGAGGAGGCCAGGGAGCTGCCAAGTCCGCTCAAAGGTGAGCTGAGTGAAAGGGCCCCTCAGCAAGCCCGTGCCCTGGACAGACACAGGGTGGGGCATGTGCCCTGCCCAAGGTTCTTCAAATCTCTCCGGGGATTTTCAGTCTAAAGGAAGAGAAACACAAGTGCACAATTCTTTACCGAAGTGCACCGGAAAATGCATTCCAGGAGATAAGCACAGCCTTGCACAGGGCTGTGAAAGCTGAGATGAGACATGGAGCCTCGGGGCTGGAAGCAAGGGGACATGTGTTCGTCACAGTGATTTTGGCTGCCTGGCCTGGCTCCTGAGGTGTAAATATGAATGTGGCAGGTGGAGATAGCCGGGGGAGGGTTGTCCAGGCAAGGGAAAGTCTACAGAGCAAAAGAATTAGAGTTTAAGAAAGGCTGAGCAGATACACTGGACTTGGGGCTGGTCTTCACTGCTGGCCACTGGACTTGGAGCTTGGGGTGTTCACTGCTGGCCACTGGACTTGGGGCTTGGGGTGTTCACTGCTGGCCACTGGACTTAGGGCTTGGGGTGTTCACTGCTGGCCAGGCAGGACTGTGAAGGCACGCGAGGGTTCTGACACGTAGTCAGGATGGAGGAGTCTTCCATGATTTTACAGACTGGGGAATGACGTGACCGTGCTCTGCTACAGGAAGTGACTTGGTGGAGTGAGCAGAATGGGGAGACCCTGAAATAGGAGAAATATTCACAAAGCCAGGTGATGAATAATAAGGGATCCAGCTAAAATTGTGCCCAGGAAAGGAAACCAAGGGGATGGAGCCAGACTGAGGGAGAAGGCCTGTCCTGGTGTCCCGCAGTGAGGAGGACGTGCCCAAGAGTTCAAGAAGTGTTGCTATTTGTAGAATAAGAAAGGTCAGGAGAAGGCAGTGCTGGTTAAGAGGAAGCATTTGAGTTTTAGATGTACATGGTGCACCTGAGCAGAACTATCCATTTGAATTCTACTGTGCAGAATTTTTTAACTCACAAGAGAGATCAGACGTGGAGATGGATATTCTGACTGCACATGAGATTGTAGAGGGTGAGGAGGCAGAAGGAATAAGAATACAGGGATTGGGAAATCGAGGAGCAGAAGGGAGGGGAAAAGGAACATTAAGATTGGCTGAACCATGCCCAAGGTCACTACGCCTTATCCTAGCTTCTCCCTATCACAATGCCCCGGGGAAAGTATCATCATCACCATCACCCTTATTCCCCCTTTAAAAAAAAAAAAAAAACAAGAGAAGGACAGTGAGAGAGGGAGACAAAGAGAATCAATTTTTATTGAGTTTTTCACATGGCTTTCGTTGCTCCAACACTTAGTTGTGTACGTGGTGCTGGGGTTTGAACCTGTGTACTTGCACATGCCAGGCAAACGCCGTAACCACCGCACCACTGCTCCAGCCCGACCCTTATTCCCCTTTTACAAATAAGGATAAGAAGCAGTATAGAGGTTAGTAATTTCACCAATATGATAGAGTGTGAAACCCATGTATCTGACTCTCATCCATCCTCTTTCCACCACACTGGGTACTGGCAGATATGGCCTATGACCAAATCTGGCCACGTCCCATTTTTGGAAGTAAAGTTCTGCTGGTCTCCATAGAGTTCATTGTCTGGGGCTGCTTTATGCTAGCTGGCAGAGTTGAATAATTGTCACACAGACAGTAGCGCCTGCAAAACTGATAATGTTGACTACCTGACCCTCTGCAGAAAAATTTGCCAGCTTCCGGCCTAGCCACAGATTTCTCACAGGAGCTGAAGTCAGAATTCCAGCTCGTGCCTGCAGGTGCGAGATGGGAGAAGGAAGGCAGCTTGGGGAGTTCAAATGGAAGCTACCAGGAACAGTAAGGGAGAAACACTGTGGAAGTGGTGGAGAGGACAAAGAAGGACGTACTCACATGAGTGGGGGGAGATGACCATCAAATGCTTCAGAGCTAGAAGGTTGAAGCCTGAGGAAGGGGATCTGCCTGGGCAATGAATCTTTATTGGTAAATGGAGAGATCAGGTCATGGCTGTTGCAATGTGCAAGAAGTAAGTACCAAACAGTCTTCAAAATATTTGGTGATGGGGGCTGGAGCGGTGGCTCAGCGGTTACAGCACTTGCCCAGCATGCGCAAGTACACGAGTCAAATCCCAGCACCACGTACACAACAAAGTCTCAGAGCAATGAAAGCCATGTGAAAAACTAAATAAAAATTGATTCTCTCTCTCTCGTCTCCTCTTTCTAAAAAAAAAAAGAAAAGAAATTTGGTGACGAAAGGTTGAAGCCATGGCACAGTTGCCTGATGCCACAGCCCATATAATGTAGGGTTGTTTTTTTTTTTTAAGAAAGAAATACAGAAAACTGATCAGAATGATAAATAAAGGAGGAGAAGCTAGAAAAGAGGGAAAGATGGATCTCTGACCAATTCTAAGGTGGGAGTAAGGGATGGAATACAGAGAAGAGAAGAATTAGCTTGGCCTGCAGGGAAGAATGAGGAGAGGAACTAAGATTTGATAAGTTGATAAGCACCTCGATATATATTAGTCCAATCGCTTATTTTCCTGATCTTATTGATTCCTTGCAACTCTATCAGTAAGAGATTCAAACCCCCACTTCCCAGTGGAATCTCAAAGTGGTTTCAGGGCTGTTGAAGGTGAGGCCTAGAATCCAAGTCTAAGTCTGGATGCTCCAAGAACTACCCTGGTTTGACCACAGAGACATGAAATGATGCGGTTGAGTCTCAGCTGAATTTCATCTTCATTTATCCAACATGGGTCACATCTGATGGAAAATAATCAAATCAAGATGTTCTCTCTTCGCAGCACGTCCTTTTGTGGTGTCCAAGAAGAACCAGGCACTGTGACAGCAGGCTTGGAAACAGCCCACCATGATGCCTGTGAATGGCTGAGGATGTCAGTGACCAGCTCTCCTGCACCAGGCCACCAGCATCGCTGCCACTGCACATGCTGTTCATGGAGGACCTGAGAAGCCATAAAATTCTCCCAATGGGGCTTTTATGGCAGCAACCCTGCTGTGGGCTCAGACACCAAAGAGACATTCCATCCGATGCTCTTCTGGTCGATGTCCTTAAAATTGACAATTGGAACTAAGCGCAAAATCCAGACAGGGGTCACCTGTGAGCACACATTTCATAGAATTGCTGCCACTTCTTCTGACTATGGATTGACTGTGCAAGCCCCGGGAAGGCTCCACCTCATCCACACCATCCCATACATCCCCCGTGGCAGCCTCTTCCCACACCCAGTGGCCAATTCAAATGCACAGCCTCTACTGTGTGCCGGAGGACTCTCCTCCTGCTGCCCCACCCATCTGCACAGCCGGGTCACGAGAACTGCTCATATTGAGCCTAAGACCCTGTAGGCGTTTTTTCTGACAAGCAAACTTGGCCTCTCCTGTGCTGTCCCTATGCCATTCATTTCATGACCTTAGGGGCAAGACTTTATTTTTAGCTCAAATTGCACGTGGTCAAGTACAGCCTGAGGATAGCAACTCTGAGGGTCAACATTCCTAGCCCATCTGAAATTTTTGTGCTATTTTATCACCCAGGCTTGACCCGCCCTACTAATTTATATTTTCCCTGGTCTAATTTTGTACTGTTTATTTATATTCCACCCAAAATGTGTGTCTTTCCCCTTTTTTCTCTTTTTGCATTTCCTTTAAGCTGTCCCATATCGGTTATGGTATAAATAAAGAGGATACGGACTTGTGTTTCCATTTGCCATAACAATTCTGAGTGTGCATGATTTCGTGAAAATTCTCACACCCCCAGTTTTAGAGCATTGTCTTCTCATTTGTTCAATCTGCCCTTGTACAAGTCCTGGGTACAGTGCCACCAGGAGGGAACAGAGCACAGAGTGACAGAAACAAGCAGTGGTTATTCCAGTATATAGGCTCTTCTGATATCTCTATGTTCAGCCAACAGCTTGGCCTTTAAGAATTAGGCTGACCTCGGAAACCTGAAAAGATGTCGTGAAAGAACATTCTACTTAAAGCACTGAAGAAAGGTTCTCCTCTTTGGAACTTTTTTGTTTGTTTGTTTTTCCTGCACTGAGGATTGAACCCTGGGGCGTTTTACCACTGAGCTACACCCAGTGTCCCTTTTACTCTTTATGTTGAGACAAGGTCTCTTTAGGTTGCCTAGGCTGACCTTGAACTTTGCAATGCTCCTGCCTCGGTCTCCCAGGTAGCTGAAATAACAGGTGTGTGACATCATGGCCCACTGAAAATCTGTATTTGTCATCCTGTTGCTCTTCCCAATTGGAACTTTCTTGGTGCACCTGAGCTGACCACACACCCTGACGGCCACGTGCTCCTGCACGGGATTCCAAAATTAGCACAGAAGGAAAAGTTGCATAGAATCAAAATCGTTCTGTCCTTAGGAACACAGTGTGCCAGAGGCCTGATAACTTCTCTCCATGAGACCAACGCAGTTGGGTATTTTGTTTTGTTGTTGTTTTTAATTCTAGAAATGAAACTGATCCTGTTTCTCTGGCTGGATACCAAATGAGGTCCTTGACGTTCCCTTAGCAGCAGCCACATTGTTCAAACTATGCAAATCTTGAAAAACTAAGACCACACTCGGCCCAGAGCATATGTTCACATCTGGGAGAGGGGAGCGGAGATTGGCTGAGCAGCAGCTGATCTCACCTCGTGGGATACACCCACTCCAGGGGATTTCCCACGCTGTTTCGCTGTTTCGAGCTTTCTCTCTCCCTCTTCCATATGTCAGTGTGCAAGTTAAAGGCGGTTAAATGCATACACAGTGGTTCTCCATATGCACCGTTTGTTTGACTCCTGAATTTTCTCCCAAACTACAAGACATGCTACTGAGATCTGTGACTACAGGATAGCAGGTAAAATAAATTGTTGATGGTTTACTGGGCCTTAGACTAGCCCCTAGGAAGAAAAGGGAGGTTCACAGAGATGGGACTCCTGGAATTTATCTTCAACCACCCCAGAGTCACCTCTAAAAGCTGGAACTGAGAAGGCACACCTAGGCTCACATGTGGAAATTGGAGAGTAATCCCAGCAAGGCTTGGGCTACAATTGTGCATCCGCAGGTACTAAGCTCACAGACTCCATAGGGTACAAAATTAGGGAACAGGAAAGAGTAAAGAAGAGAGTCTTAGAGATCATAGAGCAGCGGTCCTCCAACTGTGTGCAAATTACCTGGGAATCCTGTTGAATGGAGATTTGGATTTAGTAGGTTTGGAGAGGATCTGAGATTGCTTTTTTAATGAGCTCCCAGGTGCTGCTACTGCTTCTGGGGCCTGTGACACATTGACGACCAAAGAACTTCATCAACCCAGTCATTTTAGAGATGGGGACACTGAAGCCCACAGGTGTAGTGGCTTTTGCAAGTTCCAGCAACTGATAGCCACAGATACAGGTCTGGCACCCAGGTCTCCAGACTGCCAAACAAGTCCTCCTTCCTCTTCATAAGTGGCTAACTGGCTTCTCCCCAGCCTTTCAGAGCCTCAGGCAGAACAAGTAAGCAAGCAGGGCAGTGACAATGGGAAGTGAGCCATGCTCACCTGCCAGTGAGTCATTCACCTTCACACCTCGGCCACCAACCTGGCTGTGCTTTGTACCAGGGAATGAGCAGGACTCTACCGCTCTCCATCACTCAACACCAGAGTGCTGAGCACATGACTGCCCTTCACGTAGGCAGGGCTTGAAGAGAGAGGAGGAAACAGGTGGGGCCCCGTGAAGCCAGACCGAGTCTGATCTGGGTTTGTCCTCCAAGAAGGAGGCTCCATCTCTGGGGCCCCTCCTCCTGTTGGCTCCCGTGGGAGGCAGCGGGGTCTTTTCACACATCTGAAGTCAGTCTCCTCTGCCTCTTAAACACCGAATGACCATACAGGTGGTCCTCAACAATGAGATGACAATAGTGACATCATAGCCACAAGTATCAAACGTGATTCCGGCCTTTTGAGACTTGTCCAACATCCTGAACTGACCAATAGCATAGAACGCATCATTTCCCCATCTTAGAAATCAAAACAGAGCTATAAATCTTAGGTCATCTCATCAGGCTTGTAATGATTCTAGGACCTGTCATTTTTAAAGCTATTTAAAGTAAAGTCTGCCACTAATAATCAAGCGTGCTTGTAACCTTGTTCTCATGATTTATTGCAGAGATGACCAATGGGGACTCACAATGCCCAGAGCAGATGGGCATAACAAGTGGAAGGGTGGCCTACCCCCAACCAATAGCCTCAAACCCTTTAAATTCAATCCACCTCGTGGCAAAATTACAGTTATGGGGGAGAAAGGGGAACTTATTCTGGTTGGATCCCCAGCTGACTCCATCACAGTTGATGCAGGCTCAGAACTGTATTTACATGAAGGGCCAGAGAGCATGCTGGGTAAAAATCAACCCTAAGGGTAAAGGGAGTAGTGCAGATTAGCTCAGCCCAGTTAAAGAGACTGGTAGGAATATCTAGTTTCTCACATCTAGTAAGGATCCATGTTTCTTCCTGGGGAAGAAGCACTACAAGGATTATATCGGTTGTTAAAAACAGTGTAATACTAAAGACTACAGCTCAGCGCTGACTTGGATTTTATTGGTTCCTGATAGGTATGGTGATCATTTAGCAGAAAAATGAAACAGTAGGTCTAAACTAATAGCTGACTAAAATTGTTTGAGTTTGAACTTTTCAAAGACTCCCAGAAGTTTCTTCATAGGGTGGACGCAGCAGAGGACTGGAGGCCAGCTAGAGCAAGTCAAATCACCCATCGTCAGGGACATTGGGGTGAAAGGCTCAGAATGCTAGAAGCTGAATATGATGAGTCTAGGGACACCAAAGCTTTGCTGTGTGAAAAAATGTGGCACATATCCAAACACTAACCAGGCGGTCCAGTGGTTGACTTTATAGCAACAGTATGACTAACGCTTGCATTTACTCTTTCATGCAACAGGTAGTCAGTCACCTTTGGCCTCCTTCCACCTTGGATTCCAAAGATTGCCCCTACTGGAAGACCCTTTAGCATTGAATGTGGTAGATTTCAGGAAAGGGAGGCCCCTACCCGGCCACCCTTCCAGAACTCAGGAGTGTCCCACCCTGCACTGACCTGCCCGTCCCCAAACTCCCCAAGTCAGCATGTGGACATTAATCAGCATGTAGACGCCATGCTCTAGTTTACAAGTAAGCAGCTTAGGCACTGAAATTTAATCCAACCCTGGTCCCCAGATAGAGGCACCCAGTTTCCTACAATCTCTGTATTTTCTTCCTGGCTTCCCTTTCTCTCAACTAGCTGCTCCTGCACCAGCCCCTGTCCCTGGGAATATTTTTACTCTTCATCAGCTTTATTTTACTCTAAGCCTCAGGCCTATTCAACAAGGAGGAGGACAGAGGCCCCTAGACACATAGCCTCAGCCCGGAAATCTTCTCACCCCAGACGCCATCTTTCTGACCAGTCTTCCTCCTTGCGCTCAAGCTCAAACCCTGTGGCCACCCTTCCCCAAGTTCACATCTATCTTCCCGACTGTTGCTACTTGGAGGCCTGATTCAATCTTCTCCCTAGAGCCTCTCAATGTGAAGAAGAATCTAGGGCCATAACACACAGCTCTAAGGCCTCTGTCAACAGTAAAAGCATTGGTTCAGACACCAATAGCAGCCACCTTGCCAGTAGAAATGCAAAGTCCAGCCCCGCACAGGGTGGCAAACTCATCCCCATTTACCTAAGGCTTTCCTGGTTTTAGTATCAAAAGTCTCATATCCGGGAACCTGGACATATGATGGTTGGTCACCTCATCCTATCCCACACCTGCTGAATGGCCAGCTGTGGACGTGGGGCCCAGCGATAGGTATTTAACAAGCCCTCCAGGGGATTCTGATGTGTGTTCCCTCAAGTCTCAGAACTTCTACCCTGAAGGATTTTGGCTGCTGAAGTTGTGCTGGCTGGAAAGCTGCTCTCTGTATGACCCCATGTCCTTAACCTCTCCCTAGAGGCAGGAAAGCAAAAGTTGTCCTGCTGTCTGTCACATGGAGCCTGGGCCAGGCTGCACCAGCCCCAGGCAACTCTTTCAACTGTGGGGAACCTCATGTCCTGGCCAGTCCCTGATGCTCCACACTGCCTGCTCCTGATGTCCTGACAAGTGATGGGGATGGACTGGATTTTCTCCCTTTATCTTTTGCATCTTTTTCAAGGTAACCAAGTTTCCGTTGTTTGGGAAGAAAGGCAGGTGAGGTTGGGGAACTTGCTGGGCCTGATGTACAGAAAAGGAGGAGGAGCCAGGGAAAAAGTCAAAGTGAATGAAAGGGTGAGGGGGATGGAATAATTGAGGGAAAGATTCAAAGAAGGTTGGAATGGAGAATGGGAATGGAAAGATCCACTGAAGAGAGAAACTGTGATGGGCATGATGGAAGGGACGGGAACAGTCTTCCTCAAAGAGCAGTCCCCCTGGACCAGCAGCAGCAATATAAACTGGAACCTCCTTGGATATAACAATGTTGGGTCTCAGTCCAAATCTACTAAACAGAAAAGCTGAGTGTTGGGCCCATTTGTCTACATTTTAAGTAGTTCCCCATGGTGGTTCTGATGCAGGCAACAGTTTGAGAAACACTGGCCTGAACGATTCCATTTCTTTAAGTGGGCGTGCTACCCCTGATGCTAGATTTTTCCAGTGTTTTTAAATGTCTGCCTTGAGCATACTGAATCAGGTGAAATAAATGGGGATCTCCTTAGTGAGGCACATATATGCCACCTCTTGCTCCTGATCGAATGACTTCATGAGTCTGCAAAGATGGGGACAAATGATCATAGCAAATCCTATGCCATCCCTCACTCCCCTGTACCACTGGGCTCACCAGCCCCCGGCAGCTCTAGACTGTGTGGTCCCTTCCTGGGAGATGTTCTGAGCTGCACAGAACCCTACAGAGCTTGTGGTGCTCTCAGTGCCCAACTTAGCATCAAAACCTTCTTTTATCTCACATCTCTCTTGCCTTGAAATATGTTGATTGCCAAAGAGACTGTAATCATTAAGGAATAATTAATTTATTCACCCATGATTTATTAATCAAACATATCCAAACAGGATCTACAAAAAGCAGAAAACGGACGTTTCCATTAGAGTTTTTGAAACATTTAAAACGATCCATTACAACCTCCATACACCCCTAGGGATCTGGGAAGAACAAATGAAACCAGAGATTCCACATCTCAGGCCTGTTGAACAAAGGCACAGCATGAAAGATAATATGCTAAATACTTCTCAGTCCCACATGTCACTCCGCCCCCACCTCAGCTAGCGCCACAAACTCCAGCCTGAAGGGTACTTCACATGGGCTCTCAAACAAGACTAGTACCAACCAGGGGCAGTCTGTGGATGGGCTGCTCTGCACACCCTTTCCCGGAGTGGATGCCCCTAGACCTTGCCTCTACCTCCTGCAACCTTCCCTTTCAGTATTCACGCAGGCTGTGTGGGGGTCTGGGGCAGAATAGGGAATAAGTCTCTTTGCCTCAGTGTTTCCCTCCATCACTGTGATCTCAAGGCCCTGGTTCCTGGGCCACAGGGCCATGCAAAGGGCAGGAGAGAGGCGCCTCCTATTTCTTCCTGCAGAACCCTGCTCAAAAAAGAAACTCATAGAAGAGCGGAGCTGGAAGGCAGATCCGGTGATGGAGACCGTGTTGCTCAGGATCCTTCTTCCCCTCCAATGACAGCTTGGCTACTGTTTGAGACTGGATGGGCCTGCCTCCTCCCTTACTTAGGACACATGTCAACCAACATTTTTTTTTTTTAAAGAGAAAGAGAGAGGGACAGTGAGAAAGAGAGAATCAATTTTTATTTAGTTTTTCATGTAGTTTTCGTTGCTCCGAACTCCGTTGTGTACGTAGTGCTGGGGTTTGAACCTGTGTCCTCCCGCATGCCAGGCAAGTATCCCGTAACCACTGAGCTATTGCTCCAGCCCACCCCCCAACCAACATATTTTAATGACAGAAAAGGAATAGGATCCAGGGATGGAGCTGTGAGAGGCCAGCCCCCAACAAGGAATGTCTTCAAAATCTCCTCTTATCTGGAAAATGTCTATGGTTGAACATACTGGCACACACCTGTAATCCCAGCAACTCTGAAGACTGAGGCAGAAGGCTTCCAAGCTCAAGGCCAGCCTCAGCAACTTAGTGAAACCCTGTCTCAAGCTATAACATTAAAAAGGGCTAGGAGTGCAGCTCAGTAGTGGAGCCCCCCTGAGTTCAATCCCTAGGATCACAGAATGAAAATGTATACAAATGTTCACTTTTACTCCATGATATATTTATCATTTGTTCACTGCTTTTAAAACGTTCTTCACATTTTCAAGTAAATTTGGCAGCATTTGAACTATGGGTTTATTTTCTCCGAGCCCAATGAAGCAGAGCCCCAGAGGGCCACAAGGTACAACTGAGAAGGAATTCTCATGGTTGACAGCCATTCTGCACCCGAAGCTCACGGATGTCCCACAGGTTCACCCCAGCAGCCTGCCAGGCAAGTTCAGCCCCATCGAATGGCCCCTACTTAAGGTTAAAAACCACCCTCTTTTCCAAGCCCCACGTTTTCCTCATGAAAAAGCTAAAGTGTACAATGAGTCACCCGAGGCAGGCAAACTGCTACTGTCAGGGTGTGACCTGGAATCAGCATTTTGTGACTCCTGCTCTATTGCTCTTTCTGCCATTCCATTCTTCTCTGGGTAAAGACAAACAGACTGTGACCAATCAGGGATCCCCGTGAAGACTGGGCAAAGCACCTTGTCCGCAAGCCGCGTGGAGAAGGACCTCGCTGAGCCTCTTCTGGACTATGGGATCATCAACGGCAGCACAACGTTCCCCAAGGTACTCACGATGGCAAAGCAGACTGTGGCTCTTAATCTGGCGACAGGGAAGGTCTGGGGCGGACCTTTGTTCCTTTCATCTCCTGCCTTCTCCTGCCCTGACTGTTCTATGCAGTGCACATGTAGGGTGAGGACAGGGTGGTCAGGGAAGCTGACTCTGGAACACAGCACACACCTGGCCTATGAATGACACACCACCAAAGCCAGTGGAGGGCATCGGCAAAGTCAAGTACCTGTGCTGCGGGACACCAATAGGACTAATGGAGCCACCACCAGGCACTGATGATGGCCTCAAAGATGAAACCCACTGATCTTTGCTATTACTGATAGAAGCCAACTGTCAGGGGTCTATTGTGCAGGTGAGCTTAGGCCAACTGCTATGAAGAACGACCACCTTCAAATCGCTCTCCCTGTTCCCTATACCACAAGTGATTCAAACAGGGAAGAGGCCTGATTACTTAGAACTTTATTTATCAGGGGCTGGAGCGGTGGCTCAGTGGTTTCAGCACTCGCCCCGCAGGCGCAGGGACATGGGTTCAAACCCCAGCACCACGAACACAATAAAGAGTCAGAACAATGGGCTGGAGAGGTGGCTCAGTGGTTTCAGTGCTTGCCTGGCAGGCACGAGGACCCGGGTTCAAACCCCAGCACCACGTATACAACTGAATGTTGGAGCAACTAAGGCCATGTGAAAAACTAAATAAAGTTGTTTCTCTCTTTCTCTGTCTCTCTCGCTGTCCCTCTCTGTTAAAAAAAAAAAAGAGTCAGAACAATGAAACCCAAATGAAAAACTAAATAAAATTAATTCCCTCTCTCGCTCTCTCCCCCCTCACTGTCCCTCTCTCCTTAAAAAAAAAAAAAGAAATTTATTAATCAATATGGTTCTGCATTTTATATATATATATAAGGCTTACTTTTTACTGTCCTTCATTCCAAATTCCTTTTGATCTATGGGATAAGGTGACTGTCTTCATAACTTTTAAAATGGATTTGGTGACTGCTTCATAACTATTAAAATGGATTTGGTGGACCCTGTTTTAAATAGAAAAGAAAGGTTTCCAAATAACCACAGAACCTTACAAAGAGAACTCAGAGAAGGTTTGAGGATAAAATGAAAGTGTAAAGTAAGAAATGATCAGGGCTGGAGCGGTGGCTCAGCAGTTACGGCGCTTGCTTGGCATGTGCGAGTACGCAAGTTCAAACCCCAGCACCACATACACAACAAAATCTTGGAACAATGAAAGCCACATGAAAAACCAAATAAAATTGATTTTCTCTCTCTCTCTCTTCCTCTCTCTCTCACTGTCCCTCTCTCTCTTAAAAAAAAAAAAAGAAATAATCATTGAAGAGGTGGATTAATTAGAATGGACCGTTCAATGCTTCAAACCTGAATCCAACAAGCAATTGTGTGTGACTTGTGCGCTTGTAACTTTCCTTATCCATGAAAGATTCCACTCTGTATTATAAATACCTTTACCCTTAAGAGTTTCTGATTGTGCTGTACTAGGACCGATGATACACAACAAAGGAACCAGATCATAAATCCAGTCTTACCCACCCGACCCCAGCACACTAACACGTACTTCCAATTCCCTGAATGTTGGGAGTAAAATAAGAGGCATGTAAGAGACATCAATGAAACTCCAACTGTAGGTATTATAGTACAGGACTTAGCATAATATAAAACCTAACAAGTTGGAGGTAAACCCCACAAAGTTAAATGTTAATAGCTAACTGACCCCTCATACAAAGGGTCATGCAGTTTCTTCTCATTACTGCAAACAAGCACACGCATACACACACACACACACACACACACACCTGTAGTTCCTCTCTCCCCTTGCACATAGCTACCGAGATATCAGAATCAATTAAAGTGGAGAAAGCTTTGGACTAAAACTTGTATCTTGGTTCCAGTTTTAGATCTGCAAATTGCTGAGCAAATGACTTTGTCACCACCACCCCCTTTCCAATGTCACCTATAAAATGGGCACTTACAGCTATCAGGTGAGATAATATGTAGAATAATAACCAACATCTGTTGAGTGCTTACCATGCATCTGCACTTTTATGGCTTATCTCCTTTAATATTTATTTTACATAACCTTGTAATGATAACCCAGATAAGTTGGGAAGCTTGTCCAAGATTGCAGTTGGTGACAAGTGGAGATGGGACTGGAACCAAACCATCTGACTCCAGAGCACTTTGAGATCAATAAAGAACACCACAGTCCGAGGCTAAAGGTGGAAGGATAGCTGAAGTCAGCACTTCTGAAACTGTGGCTCGTGACCCTCCCTAAAATGCAATTCTTTGCTCTCTCCCCAGGCCTTAGATTGCTGGGCAGATTGTTTGATAATGATTCCCCCTCAATTGTAAGTCCATATTCAACTAATAAAAAAAAAAAGATTGCTGGGCAGAAGCATCTGCATTTTTTTCTTTTTTTTCTTTTTATTAAGGAGTTATTATACAATCATTAATGCATACAAAGCAGCATGTGTTAGGCATATGATCTTAAACCAGAATTACCCCCTCATCGCCCACCCCCTATACTCTTGACTATTCTACATTTTGCCCTATAAGCAATATTAATGCTTAGATTGTGAACTTTCCAGAATTAAATGATTGCACAAATGTTGTTGTATTCTTAGGGGGGTAAAGAGTATGCTACATTGTTGATTGTCTCCCTAGATCCCACCCTATCCGCCCTCTCTCTCCCCTACTACCCTGCCCCCCTTCATCCTCCCCTCATATCTATGGTTGTCCTAGATTATGTGTGGCCATGCCCCTGCTGGGTCCAATATGTGATCCTGACCACCTTTCACCCAAAATTGGTTTTAGTTCCAACCTCTGCAAATAAGTGCACCAGCAATTTTATAAGTTGCACCAAGAGATTCTTCATAAACAAAGTTTTGAAGCCCTCCGAATTAAGAGTAGATCATAAAAATTCACCTCCACCCATGATCAGAATAACAAGGAGGAGATTGTCTTCTTGCAAGATACAACCAAAACAAACAAACAAGACGTAGGACTTGACAGTAAATAAAATAAGAAAGGAAAATGAGATAAAACTGATCCACACCAAGAATGAGAAAGGGAAGAAATATCTAACCAGAAGATGATTATGTCTTATTCAAGAGATTGAAATTATATTTAAGAGCCTTCTGAGAAAAGGAACTTCCTTTAAACTGAAAACTACAAAACACTACTAAGGGAAATTAAAGAAAACATAAGTAAATGAAAACATATGCCATATTCATGGGTCAGAAGATTTAATATTCTTAAGATGTTGGTTCTTTCCAAGTTGATTTCTACATTCAAAAAAAAAATCCCAATCAAAATTCTAGAGGGAATTTTTTTTAAGAGAGAAGGACAGTGAGAGAGAGAGAGAGAAAGAGAGAATCAATTTTTATTGAGTTTTTCACGTGGCTTTCGTTGCTCTGACACTTAGTTGCGTACGTGGGTGCTGGGGTTTGAACCCGTGTACTTGCACTTGCTAGGCAAGTGCCATAACCGCCAAGCCACTGCTCCAGCCCCTAGAGAGAATTTTTAAAAGAAATTGAAAAATTCATTATGGAAATGCAAAATCTGACTTCATGACCGATTATAAAGCTATAATAAATAAGAGCAAGTAAGATTTTCATCAGAACAATTGGACCAACACAACAGAATAAAGAGCCCAATAATAGAAACACAGATATATAAAGAACTTACTTTTCTGAAGGACTTATTTTATAAAGATGCAAAGGCAATTCTGTCAAGAAAGTACAGTTTTCAACAACTGATATTGAAGCAATTTTTTTTATTTAGTTTTTCATGTGGCCTTTGTCGCTACGAGACTTTGTTGTGTACGTGGTGCTGGGGTTTGAACTCACGTACTCACACATGCCAGGCAAGCGCCGTAACCACTGAGCCACCGCTCCAGCCCCAACAATTGATATTGGAATAACCAAATATCTATCTACGTTTTAAAAAGACTGGTCCATATCTTACAGCTTAAGAAAATTAACTCAAAATAGACCACACTCATATATAAAACCCAAAATTATAAAACTTCTTAAAATTAGGGAAAAAAAATCTTTGTGAATTTAAGTTACGTAAAAAGTTGTTGGGCATCACATCAAAAACATAATCCATAAGAGGAAAAAATAAATTAAAACATCATCAACAAATATGTCTTTGCAAAAGACACTGCCACAATACAGAAAGAAAACTCTTTGTGAATTTTGAACCTGATGAAGGATCTGTATCTAGAATATATAAAATGCTCTCACACCTTAACAAAAAGAAATAAATGAATGAAAATAGGCAAAAGGCAGACATTTCACCAGCAGAGTATGGGGAAGGCAACAAGTATACAGAAAGGTATCCAAGGACTTGGAAGAACTAGAAATTTTATTCATTGCTGACTATCTATCTATCTATATATTATTTATTTATTTATTTTAGAGAAATTGCAGTTGTCAACAAGTAGAGGTGGGCCTGGATATATAAATTTCAACTTTGGTAGTTTTTTTGGGGGGGTGGGGTTGGGTACCAGAGATTGAACTCAGGGGCACTTAACCACTGGACCACATCCCCAGCCTATTTTTTTTCCCAGATCTTTTTTTTTTTAATTTTTTTTTATTTTTGAACAACCATACAAGTTTTTAACAAAATAATATAAAATGTGTATAGATTCTGGGTAGTACAATTACCCTCAGGAGTGACCCCCAATTACCCACCCTTATCCCTCCCTTCCCCTTCCCACAATATCCCTAAAAAAAGGATTATGTTGTATAGCATTACATCTTATCTGGATTTAACACATGATAATGGACCAACTTTCTCACTGGCCAGGGTCTAGTCCCAACCTCCACAGATGAGTGGAGACAATAGACCATTAGTTCTCTGGGTTATGCTGATTTTACTCAGCATAATTTCTTCCATAGCCATCCATTTACCTTCAAAGCCCAGCCTATTTTTTTTTATCTTTTTTTAAGTTTTGAGACAGGGTCTGCCTAAATTGCTTAGGACTGTACTAAGTTGCTGAGGCTGGCTTCGAACTTGCAATCCTCCTGACTCAGCCTCCCAAACTGCTGGGATTACAGGTTTGCACCTTTTTTTTTTTTTTAAGAGAATGACAGTGTGAGAGAGAGAGAGAATCAATTTTTATTGAGTTTTTCACATGGCCTTCACTGCTCTGACACTTAGTTGTGTACGTGGGTGCTGGGGTTTGAACCCGTGTACTTGAGCATGCCAGGCAAGCACCGTAACCGCAGAGCCACCGCTCCAGCCCTGGCAGCACTTTCTTAAATAATTTCCTACAATATGATCCAGCTATTCCAGTCCTACACTCGTAGAAAAGTCTATTTTTAGCAGCTTTATTTGTAATAGCCAAAAATTGGAACTAGCTGGACGCAGTGGCACAGGCCTGTAATCCCAGCAGCTCGGGAAGCTGAGGCAGGAGGATCACAAGTTCACAGCCAGCCTCAGCAACTTCACAAAGCCCTAAGCAACTTAGGGAGACCCTGTCTCAAAATTTTTTAAAAAAGATAAAAAAAAAAATAGGCTGGGGATGTGACTCAGTGGTTAAGTGCCCCTAGGTTCAATTTCTGCAAACAAATGTTCAAAACCAGGTACAAAATGGTAACAGTCCACTGTCAACACCCAGTCTGGGTACTAGCTGTAAAAATATGCCCTGGGGAAAAAATATGCTTCCGTGGTGACATTCAAGAGTTATGTTTGGTTCAGGTCTCAGAGGAATATAGCTCAGTAATGAAAATTAATTCCAAACAATTCAAACTTGCAGTGGCATGTTTAATGTCCATACGTGCAAGACGGAAGATGACCACAGCATGAGACAGGAAGGAGAAAAACACCTCCATGAAAGGAAGGTCACTGCATTCCACTAGAGGTGGCAAAATACTGCTTCCAAGTCAACTAAAAAATGGTAAATCTGGGCTGTAGGGGTGTCTGAGCGGTTATGGGGCTTGCCCGGCATGCACAAGTACACGGGTTCAAACCCCAGCACCCACGTACACGACTAAGTGTCAGAGCAATGAAAGCCATGTGAAAAACTCGATTAAAATTGATTCTCTCTCTCTCTGTCCTTCTCTCTTTAATAAAAAAAAAAAAGGTAGGTCTGATATTCATGTTATAACCCCATGGGCAACCACCAGGACACCCACCATACCCAACATTCAAAAAGACAAATGAAAAAAATAGAATACTAAAAATTGTTTGACTAACTAAAAAAAATAAGTCAGAAAGGCAAGTGAAGACAAAGGAACAAAAAAGAAAGAAGGAAAGAAAGAACAACAGTAAAATGATAGGCTATAATCCAACACATAAATTAAAAGGTAGAGATTGTCCAAACGGAACTTTTAAAGTTACTCAAGTGTAACCAGTCCACAAGAAACTCACTTTTAAAATAATGATATCAATATGTTAAAAGCAAATGGGCGGAAAAAGATACGCTATGCAAACAGCCAAAAGAAAGGCAGAGTGGCCACATTAATAACAGATGCAGGGTCCCCTAGGTCCCCCACTTTCTTTCTGTGTCCTCACTGAAAATTACAGAGTGCCTTGACCACTCTGTGACCCAGCAGGGCTTTGAACATCCCCAGACACTGATAAAGGTGTTTAGTTTATTGCTCGAAACACTGAAAGAAGCTGGCGCCCGCCTGAGGCCGAAACTTCTTAAATCCTAGTCGGTACTCCACACCCTGACCTCCCCGCTGAGGACACACCTAGGTAAAAATCTCTTTTCTCTTGCTGTCCATCATGAGGACAAGCTGCAGCACTCTGTAATTCCCCTAAAAAGCAGATCACAGTGGAGCCTAGTGCCTTTTTCTCTGGAAACCCAGGATGCCCCCATTCGGGATGGCTGGGGGCACTACCCTCGTGTAACCCCCTGCTACGGCTTTCGGGGCAACTCCAGTCACAGTTTTAGTGGGTCAAAATAATAGTTGAAGGTGATCCAAAATAACAGCTGACAAAATGACAGTCGAAGAGAATTACCAGGGACAGAGTGAGACATTACACAGGGACAAAACGGCCATCCACCAAGTAAGCAGAACACTCATGAAAACATATGCACCTAATAACAGCTTCAAAGAAACATGAAGTAAAACTAGCAGGAAAGAAAGAGAAGCAGAAACAGGCACAATCACAATCTGTTAGGAAACTTCGACTCCACTCTCAGTACTTATAAAGTCTAATAGACAGAAAATCGTCAAGGGCATACAGTTGAAAAACCATTCCCCAAGGAATCTAGTTGACATTTATGGAATAATACACACAATTACACCAGACTATTCATTATTTTCAAATGTACGTGGAACATTCACCAAAACACACCATGTATGTGTTAGTTCATAAAATAAATATTACTTAGGCTGAGTCATAAATGAACAAATGTGAACGAACTGAACTCACACAATACATGTTCTCTGGTCATATATAATAGAATTAAATATGAAGTCAGCAATAGAAAGATAACAGAAAAACTTGCACACTCTTGAAAATTAAGTAACACACTTTTAATTCTATGGACCAAATGGAAAATCTCAAGAGAAATCTGAAAATATAGGCACACGCCTATATTCCTAGCAAGGAGAATAACAAGTTTGAGACCAGCTGTTAGCAAGGCCCTAACAACTTAGTGAGACCCTGTCTCAAAATAAAAAATATAAAGGGCTGGGGATGTGGCTCAGTGGTAAAGCACTCCTGGGTTCAAATAAAAGAAAGTATTTTTGAAGCAAACAGAAACGACGCTTGGGGAAAGTTGAAGAACACAGCTAAAGCACTGCTTAGAGGGAAATTTATTGCTTTAAATGCTAACATTGGAAAAGATCTTACATCAATCATCGAAGATTCTACTTTTAAAAATCAGCAAAACAATGAAGCAGAAGAAGTAAAATAACAAAGAACAGAAATCAATGTTATAGAAAAGGGAAAACAACTGAAAAAATATAAGTAACAAAGAGCTGATTCTTTTAGAACATCAATAAAATTGGCAAACCTGTTGGTAAGGTTGAAATTAAAAATTGGCAGACTAAAATACAAAACAGTAAATAGTATCCATAATGAAAGAGGAGATAGTGCCTCAGACCCTGTGACCTTAAAAAGATAACACTATGAACCCTCTGGGCATAAATTTAGTAAATGAGTAGAAATGAACCAAACCCTTGAAAACCAGAAATGACCAAAACTCATCCACAATGAAACTGAAATTTCTTCAAAAAGAAATCGTCACACCTAGATTTTGTTGTTGTTGTTTTTAAGAGAGAGGGATAGTGAGAGAGAGAAAAAGAGAACCAATTTTATTTCGGTTTTCATGTGACTTTCGTTGCTCTGACACTCCATTGTGTGGGGGGGGCTGGGGTTCAAACTCACATCCACGTGCATGCCAGACAAGCACCAAAACCACCGAGCCACCGCTCCAGCTCCACCCTGAGATGTTTTTACAGGCAAATCCCACCAAACACTTAAAGAATAATACCAATTTCATGCTTCTTCCGGAAAATATCACAGGAGAAATACTTCCTCTTTTTTATGAAACCAGCACTATCAGAATATCAAGTCCAGACAAAAACAATACAAAAAAATAATAAAATCACAAACCAATGAGCACACACACACAATTTCTGTAATCCCAGTGACTCAAAAGGCTGAAGATCACAAGTTTGAGGCAGGCCTAAGCAACTTAGCAGAATCCTATCTCAAAATAAAAAATAAAATGGGCTGGTTTGTAGCTCAGTGGTGTAGTGCACCTGCATTCAATCTCCAGTACCAAATAAATAAATGTTAGTAAATTGAATATAAGCATACATAAAAAGAATGCACCATGACCAAATAGCATTTATCTTAGAAATGCAAGGATTAGAAAAATGATAAACTCTATATATGCTGGGTCATGAAATAAACACTATTTAGGCAATCGTAAACAATGGTAAAAGAACTGAAATCTGGGCTGGAGCGGTGGCTCAGCGGTTTCGGCGCTTGCCTGGCAAGCATGAGGACCTGGGTTCAAACCCCAGCACCACGTACACAACTGAGTGTTGGAGCAACTAAGGCCATGTGAAAAACTAAATAAAGTTGTTCCTCTCTTTCTCTGTCTCTCTCACTGTCCCTCTCTCTTAAAAAAAAAAAAAAAGAACTGAAATCATACTTAGATGAAAACTGTTTAGCTTGAAAATTTTATAAATTGGCCTTCATTAAATAAATAACTTTTCTTTGCAAAAGATACTGTTGAAAGAATGAAAAGACAAGCTACAAATTTGGAGGAAATTATTTTCAAGTCATATATCCAACAAAAGACTTCACTCCAGAGCTCTCAAAATTCCATAAGTAAGAAAACCACAAAGACAATTTTAAATGGACAAAGTAGTTGAAAAGGTACTTGGCCAAACTTCACATACGGAAGGTGAATATGTTAGTATCATTAGCCATACAGAAAAGCAAACTTAAACCACCCTGACCTACCCCTACATGCTTATCAGATTGTCTGCAATTTAAAATCAAACTAGAAATATCAAGTGGGTGACAATCCCAGAGAATTGGCTCAAGAAGGGGGAGGACATGCAGTTGGGAGGAACTGAGCAGGTCACAAGACTGCATAGCTTCTACCTCCACTGAGAGCAAGGCCTCTCCCTGCCCACACCCATCGCCACACAGGCTCCTCATTCCCTCGGGGATGGGAGGACCTCACTTCACATCATTTCTGCATCCAGAAAAACTGCTCAGTGTCGCCTTGGTTCCCATCTCAGAACCTCATCTGGGTCAGAATGGCAAAAATGAAGAAACTAATAATAGATGCTGGAGGGGCTGTGGAGAGACAGGCACACTAACACACTGTTGGTGGAGCTGCAGACTGGTACAGCCCCTCTGGAAAGCAGTGTGGAGAATCCTTAAAAAACTAGAGATGAGCCCACCATACGATCCTGCTATTCCACTCCTGGGTATTTTTCCAGGGGATTTAGAATCGGCACATTACAGTGACACAGCAATATCTATGTTCATAGCAGCTCAATTTACTATTGCTAGACTATGGAAACAACCCAGATGTCCCTCACTGGATGAATGAATCCAAAAACTATGGTACATATATACCATGGAATTTTACACAGCAATTAGAAACAATGATATTGCAGCCTTTGAAGGTAAAATGGATGGCTATGGAAGAAATTATGCTGAGTAAAATCAGCATAACCCAGAGAACCAAGGGTCAAATGTCTTCACTCATCTGTGGAGGC
>PVKS010025746.1:0-29480 GCA_004027875.1 Aplodontia rufa | reverse complement strand
TCCTTGATCCATTTTGATTTGATTCTCGTTCAAGGAGAAAGATATGGGTCTAATTTCAATTTTCTGCAAGTGGATGCCCAGTTTGTCCAGCACCATTTGTTGAAGAGGCTGTCACTTCTCCATGTAATATTTTGTCCCCCTTTGTCAAAATTCAGATGTTTAAAGATTTGAGGATTTGTTTTGGGGTCTTCTATTCTATTCCATTGGCCTTCTCTGTCTTGATACCAGTACCATGCTGTCTTTCTTACTATGGCTCTATAGTATAGTTTTAGATCTGGAATGTCAAAACCACCTGTTTCATCTTTCTTGCTTAGTAGTGTTTTGGCAATTCTTGGTTTCTTATTGTTCCAAATGAATTTGAGTTGCTTTTTCTATGTCTGTAAATAATGACATAGGTATCTTTATAGGGATAGCATTAAATCTGTATAAAGCTTTTGATAGAATGGCCATTTTTATGATATTAATTCTGCCTATCCAAGAGCATGGGACATCTTTCCATCTTCTTAGGTCATCTTTGATTTCGTTCTTCAATGTTCGATAGTTTTCATTGAAGAGATTTTTTATTTCCCTTGTTAGGTTAATTCCCAAGTATCTTATTTTTTTCGAAGCTATTTTGAAAGGGACTGATTTCCTTACTTCTTCTTCAGTCCTATTATTATTAGTATATAGGAAGGCTATTGATTTATGCGTGTTGATCTTGTATCCTGCCACTTTGCTAAATCTATTTATGAGTTCAAGCAGTTTACTGATGGAGTTTTTTGGAGCTTCAGATACAGGATCATGTCATCAGCAAAAAGAGAGTTTGACTTCCTCTCTTCCTATTTTTATCCCTTTGATTTCTTTCTCTTGCCTAATTGCTCCAGCTAGGGTCTCAAGAACAATATTGAATAAAAGAGGTGAGAGTGGACAGCCTTGTCTTGTTCCTGACTTTAGTGGAAACGCTTTCAGCTTTTCTCCGTTTAGTATTATACTAGCTGAGAGTTTAGTATATATAGCCTTGACGAAGTTCAGAAATGGTCCTTTGAACCCCATCTTCTCTAGAGTTTTTAACATAAAAGGGTGCTGGATTTTATCAAAGGCCTTTTCTGCATCCAATGAGATGATCATATGGTTTTTGTCCTTGATTCTGTTTAAGTGGTGGATTATGTTAATTGTTTTGCGTATGTTGAACCAGCCCTGCATTCCTGGGATGAAGCCCACTTGATCATGATGGATTATTTTCTTGATAAGTTTTTGAATAAGGTTTGCTAGTACTTTATTAAGGATTTTTGCATCCAAGTTCATAAAGGATATTGGTCTGTAGTTTTCTTTCCTTTATGTATCCTTGTCAGGTTTTGGTATCAGAGTTATGGTTGCTTCATAAAAAGTGGATGGGAGCATTCTCTCCTTTTCAATTTCTTGGAATAACTTAATAAGGAGAGGTGTTAGTTCTTCCTCAAAAGTGTGGTAAAAATCAGTGGAGAAGCCGTCCGGTCCTGGACTTTTCTTCTTTGGTAGACTTTTAATTGCAATCTGGATTTCAGTGCCTGTGATTGGGCTATTTAGGAATTCAATATCCTCCTGATTCAATTTAGGGATGTTGTATGTGTGAAGAAATTTATCCATTTCTTCCAAGTTATCAAATTTGGAGGAGTATAGGTTTTCAAAATACGATTTTATAATTTGTTGGATTTCTATGGGGTCGGTGGTGATCATTCCCTTTTCACTGGAGATTTTATTGATTTGCTTCATTTCTCTCCTTCTTTTAGTTAGATTTGCTAGGGGCCTATCTATCTTATTTTTTCAAAGTACCAGCTTTTTGTTTCATCAATTCTTTTTATTGTTATTTTGTTTTCAATTTCATTGATTTCAGCTCTGATCTTGATTATTTCCTGTCTTCTGCTGGCTTTGGGGTTAGACTGTTCTTCCTTTTGGAGGGCTTTGAGATGAAGTGTAAGCTTATTTATTTGGGATCTCTCTTCATTTTTAACGTGGGCACTCAATGCTATGAATTTTGCCCTTAGGAAAGCTTTCATGCTGTCTCAGAGGTTTCAATATGTTGTGTCTTCATTTTCGTTCTCTTCCAAGAATTTTTGGATTACTTCTTTCACGTCTTCTTGGATCCATTCTTCATTTAATAGGGTACTATTCAATCTCCAAGAATATGTGTGTTTTCTGTTATGATTATTGCTGTTGATTGCTAGGGTTATAGCATTGTGGTCTGAAAGGACACATGGGATGAAGCCTACTTTTTTATATTTGCTGAGATTATCTTTATGAACCAGAATATGATCTATTTTGGAAAATGATCCATGTGCTGCAGAGAAGAAGGTGTATTCTGCTAACTTAGGATGGAAAATTCTATATATGTCTGTTAAGTCCATTCGGTTTATGGAGTTATTCAGGTTGGCGATTTCTTTATTGATTTTTTGTTTTGATGATCTGTCTAATGGTGACAGCGGAGTGCTGAAGTCTCCCAGTATTAGTGTGTTGTGATCCATGAGAGGTTTGATGTCGTGAAGTAATTTATTCATGTAGTTGGGTGCACTGTTGTTTGGAGAGTAAATATTAACTATGGTTATTTCTTCCTGTTGAAGGGTTGCTTTTAGTATTAAGTAGTAGCCTTCTTTATCTCTTTTGATTGATTTATGATTGAAATTTACTTTGTCGGATATAAGTATACCGACACAGGCTTGTTTTCTTTGGCCATAAGCATGGTAGATTTTTTCCCATCCTTTCACCCTTAATCTGTGGATGTCTTTGCCTGTTAGGTGAGTTTCTTGTAAGCAGAATATGGTTGGATTTTGTTTTTTTGATCCAGTCTGCAAGTCTGTGTCTTTTAAGTGGTGCATTTAGACCATTCACATTCAGTGTTAAGATAGAAGTGTGCGGTTGTTTCGTAGTCATTGTGTCTTACTTAGCTATCTCTGGGGATGCCTTGGTTAGTTCTTGCTGGGTGATACTTTCACTGAATTTCTTCGGTTTGTGGATTATGGGTATCAAGTGCTTGTTCTTCTGTCTGGAGTATTTCCTTGAGAATTCTTTGTAGGGCAGGTTTTCTGTTGACAAATTCTGCCAGTTTTGTTTTATCATGAAAAGTTTTTATTTCTCCATCAAATTTGAAGCTGAGCTTTGCTGGATATAGAATTCTAGGCTGCATGTTGTAGTCATTTAGATGTTGAAAGATATTATTCCAAGACCTTCTTGCTTCCAGTGTCTGGGTTGAAAAGTCGCAGACAATTCTTATTGGCTTGCCTCTGAATGTGATTTGTTGTTTCTCCCTTGCTGCTTTTAAAATGGTTTCTTTGGTATCTCTATTGTACATTTTGAATATGATGTGTCCAGGTGAGTTTCTCTTTTGATTAGGCCTACTGGCTGTCCTGTAAGCTTCCTGGATGAGCATGTCAGATTTTACTTTTATGTGGGAAAAATTTTCTTTCACGATCTCTTTGAGAATATTCCTCATACCATTGTTGTGTGTCTCAATTTCTTCCTGTATTCCAATTACTCTCAGATTGTTTCTCTTCATTTCATCCCAGACATTCTTGAAATACTGGTCATGCTCTCTCAATTGTTTTTCTTTTTTGGTGTCCATGAGCTCTAGCTTGGTCAACCTGTCTTCATTTTCGGAAGTTCTTTCTTCATTTGCAGAGGTTCTATTTTCTACTGAAGTTATTCTAATATTAAATTCTTGCATGGTCCCTTTCATGTCATTGACTACAGATCTGAGGTCTGTAACTTCCTTTTTGAGAGAATCTATTACTGTAATGATCGAGTCTTTCAATTCTTGGATTTTCTCCGTTATTCCCTTCATCATCTCTTCTTTTAAGTCGATGATCCTTTTTGTTGTCAGCTCATTGATATATTGTTCTAGATTTTCATCCCAGTCCCTGACCATAGCCCCCTTACCAGGGGAGTTTTGGGATTGTTGTGAACCTCTTCGAGTTTGATTTCTCGTGTTTGAAGAGATTCTTCTCTCTTATTTACCAGGTGAACCTTTTGTGGGAGCAATACAGGTTCTGTGGTTCTTTTTCCTGTCTTCTGCCTTAAGGACTAAGCTGTTGGGTTGGGAGAACCGTCCCAACCCTTACTTGAAATGGGGTTTTGTCAGGAGAGTTGATTTCAAAAGAAAACCCCCTTTAATCTGAACTATTTGTTACCCTTACAGAATTCCAACACCTCATGCGCTAGTAGCAAATTGACAATATGTACAACCAAAGCTTACAATAAACAGTAGTAAATTAGCTATTTAGCACCCACTATAATGGACTATCGAATTTAGCCTATGCAACTAGTGTTATGATATTCAATACTTTTGGTGACACTAGAAAATTACTATTACATATGTCAGATTTCAAGAACAAATACGTGTTACTCAGATTAACAATTACAGCAGTAATATTTACACAGTCTTAATAATGGGGGGTTAAAGTGAGTTAACAAATTGGGAGTCAGAAGGGGGGGGTAATGCCAGTGAAATTAAGAGATAAGTTTATATATACCAATTATGTACAGTGAGAAAGTGGGGGAGGTAAAGAATTTGCTGTAGAAAGAAAAAGACAATGCTAAGAGGAAAATATTTGAAGAGAAAAGGAAATTAAACAGAAGAAATTTACTAAATTGAAAATAAAGGAGGAAAGAAAGAAGTAGAAAAGAAAGTACAGATCTGAGGGGAAGCTAGGATAGCTTTGGCCTAACATAGCAAGGGTAAAAGAATTATTGCTAAAATTTGGGTTATTGCTTAAATTTAAGGGAAGAAGTTCTCCCTGAGAATTATGCTTTTCAGGCATAAAATATTTCAAATACTTAATGCACTGACCAGAGTCCTTCTTCTCAAGAATGAGAACAGGGCAAACCAGATGGGTAGGAGGGAATCAGAGATACGCTAAATAGGGAAAAAAGGAAAAGAGAAAGAAACCTTAAAAACAGGCTATCAAAATAGGAAGAACTACTATTGTTAATTTTCCCCCTAACAGGAGAGAGAAAAAAGAAAAGAAAAAATAAAAAAATTTTAAAAAAAGGAAGAATAGGGGTTAACTGCTCTTTGACGTTAGCATAACAGGGAAGTAAAAACTGCTAGAGTTTTTATATATTGGAGAACCAGTAAACTCCACCAGATATTGCCTTGGTACACACCTGGAATATGAAATTGAAATCAAAAGGGGGGATACTTAATAGGAAAACCCTGGAAGTATAGATATTAAGAGTGTCTCTGGTCCTTTCAGGGATTGGATCTTCTATTTCTGGCTGGATATGAAAAGTTTTATTTTTCAGATGCGGTTTTCAGGGGATCTGAAAGTCAGAAGTTATTGTGTTATTAGAGCTCCATCTGCTGGTGGTTGTCGAAAATGACTTCTGTGATCTTAGAGGTGGGGCCAGCTGGTCCGAGGTGTTAATGACCTTTTGTCTATGGTGGAAGTGATCAGCACAGAGCAGTGAACCCCATTACTCCTCAGCCCCAAATCCTTTATGAGAAAAGGATTCAGGGCCTGGTCCACACCTTCTGCTCCTGAGTCAGCCTGTGATCAGCTGCTGGTTCCAGGCACAGTTTTACGAGCCTGTTTGGCAGACCTGGGGAGGCAGATCCAGGACAGGGAGTGTGGTTATTAAAGATGGATGTTCTGCTCCCCAGCCCTCGCTGCTCCCACACCTTCTTCAGGGCTTGAGGCAAGCCTTCTGGTCCCGTTTCCACCTGTGATCTCAGTTGACTCCAGATGGAGTATTTAGGGCTTGCTTTGCAAGCCTAGAGAGGTCTTGCCCTAATTGGGCAGGGAGTGTGGAATCCAACAATGGGTTAAAAGATGGATGCTTTCTCAGCTCCCATGCCCTTGCAGCTCCCGCACCTGCTTCTTCTGCGCAATCTGCTGCTCTGTGACTGTATGAAAGCAATTTCCAGACACTGATCTTGCTGTCAGACAGAGCACAGGCCCGGGAAGGGCTTTTGCTAGAACGCTTTCTTTAAAGTGGTGCGGGTTTTCTGTGCCGATGTGATCCTAGGTGGGCGGAATGTAGGCAGGAGAGTGCAATTGTCCGGCCAGCCACCACAGCTACCGCTTCTGAGCTGGGATGGAACAGAACCAAGAACCCCTGGTCGCTCCTAAGTCTCTATTCCTCAAAACCACTGCTATGATTAGGACTGGTGATTCATAATGCTAATCCCCCAAATGCACCTCAAAATACTGGAGAAAAGCTGGAGATTTCCTGATTAGTCACGGAGGTGCTGGGGAAGCCTTTTGTCTTCAGATTGCCATCTTGGATCCAGATGAAAGCATATTTATGAGGTAATTTTATAGCACTAAGGGCCTTCATCAAAAATCAGGAAAGAGCCCAAATAAATAGACTTATGCTCCAACTCAAATCCCTATAAAAAGAGGAACAATCCAAACCCAAACCCAAAAGAAAATAGGAAATAACTAAGATAAGAGCTGACATCAAAGAAATTGTGAACAATAACAACAACAACAAAAATACAAAGTATCAAAAAAACAGGGTTGGTTTTTTGAAGAAATAAATAAGATCGATGGATGCCTTGCCAACCTCACCAAAAGGAAGAATGAAGTGAAGCAAATCATCGAAATTAAAGACAAAAACGGAGTTTTCACCACTGACTCAACCCAAATCCAGAAGATTATCAGAACTTATTTTGAAAAGATATACTCTTCCAAGTTTGATAAACTGGAAGAAATGGACAAATACCTAGCCACATGTGACATTCCCAAATTATCATGGGAGGACATTGAAATTCTAAACCAACCAGTCTTAGGGAGCGAAACTGAAACAGCAATCAAAGGCCTTCCAAAAAAAAAAAAGCCCAGGACCTGATGGATTCTCAGCAGAGTTCTACCAGACCTTTACAGAAGAATTAGCACTGGTCCTTTGTAAGCTATTCCATGAAACTGAAAGGGTTGGAACCCTCCCAAATACTTTTTATGAGGCAAATGTAACACTCATACCAAACTGCAATAAAGATACCTCAAGAAAACTACAGACCAATTTCCCTGAAGAACATAGATGCAAAAATTCTTAATAAAATCCTAGCTAACTGGATCCAAAAACACATCAAAATGATAACATATCATGATCAAGTAGGCTTAATTCCAAGGATGCAAGGCTGGTGCAACATATGCAAATCAATAAATGTAATCCATAACTTAAACAGAATTAAAAATCACAAGATCATCTTAACTGAAGCAGAAAATGCCCTTGATAAAAAGCAGCACCCATTTATTTATGCTCAAAACTTTACAGAAGATAGGGGTCAAAGGCAGATTCTTTAATTTTGTAAGAGCCGTTTATGACAAAACCATAGCCAACATTATGTTTAATGAAGAAAGACTGAAAGTGTTTGCACTGAATTCAGGAATAAGACAAGGATGTCCATTTCACTATTCTTATTCAATATAGTCCCTGAAACCCTAGCCAGAGCTATCATACAAGAGAAGGAAATCAAAGGAATTCAAATAGGAAAAGAGGAAGTCAAGCTATTTCTATTTGCTGAAGAACATGATCCTATACCAAGCAGACCCAAAGTGCTCAGTCAGAAGAATTCTATAGTTTATAAATGAATTCACCAATGTGGCTGGTTATAAGATCAATACTCATAAATCATTAGCTTTCCCATATGCCAACAACAAGTCCACTTAAGAAGAAATCAGTAAATTCATCCCATTCACAATAACCTCAAAAAGAATAAAATACTTGGGCATCAACCTCACAGAGGATATAAACGATTTCTACAATGAAAACTATTGAGCATTAAAAAAAGAAATTATAAAAGATCTGAGTAGACAGAAAAACATTCCATGTTCTTGGTTAGGCAGAATCAATATAAATAAAATGGCCATTCTGTTGAAAGCTCTGTACAGATTCAATGCAATCCCCATCAAGATACCAATGAGATTCTTCACAGAAATAGAAAAAATAATTCTCAAATTCATTTGGAATTACAGAAGTCCCAGAATAGCCAAAACATTACTAAGCAAGAAAGAGGAAATAGGAGGTATCACAATTCCTAACCTGAAATTATACCACAGGGATATAGTAACAAAAACAGCATGGAGTTGGTATCAAAACAGACGTGAAGACCAATGGAACAGATCAGAAGATACTGAGACAAACCCACAAATCTTTAACCATCTGATATTTGAAAAAGGGGGCAAAAATATAGTGTGGAGGAAAGACAGTATCTTCAACAAATGGTGCTGGATGAACTGGACAGGTATATGCAGACAACTGAAATTAGATCCTCATCTCTCACACTGCACAAAAATCAAAGGAAAATGGACCAAAGAGTTAGAAATTAAGCGTGCTAGAAGTGCAAGAAGAAAAACTAGGATCAACACTCCAGGATATCGGTGTAGGTACTGCCTTCCTTAACAAGACCCTCAAAGCACAAGAATTAAAACCAAGAATAAATGAGTGGGATGATATTAAACTGAAAAGCTTCTGCACAGCTAAAGAATTAGTCAAGAGTGTCAAGAGAAAACCTACAGAATGGGAGAAAATCTTCGCCTGCTACATCTCCAACAAAGGGCTAATATCTAGAATATAAAACGAACTAAAAAACTGAATACCAAAACCACGTATAATCCAATCAATAAATGGGCTAGGGAATGCTCAAATTTGTATGGAATAACAGAAGACCTGGAATAGCCAAAACATTACTCAGCAAGAAGGCAGAGGTAGGAGACATCTCAATTCCTGACCTGAAATTATACAGGGCTACAGTAACAAAAACAGCATAGTATTGGTACCAGAACAGAATGGAAGACCAACGGAATAGAACAGAGGATTCTGAGACTAATCCTCATACCTTTAACTATCTGATATTTGATAAAGGGGGCAAAAGCATGGTGCAGAAGAATGATAGTCTGTTCAGCAAATGGTTATTGGACAACTGAAATTGGATCCTTACTTTTCACCCTGCACAAAAATTAAATGAAAATGGTTCAAGGATCTGGATATTAAACCAGAAACTCTACAATTGCTTGAAAAAGAAGTAGGATTGACATTACATGACATAGGGGTTGGCACAGCCTTCCTTAACAGGACTCCCATGGCACAAGCGGTAAAATCAAGAATAAATGCATGGGATGCAATTAAACTAAAAAGCTTTTGCACAGCTAAGGATTTAGTCAAGAGTCTCAAGAGAAAACCTCCAGAGTGGGAGAAAATTTTTGCCTGCTACACCTCAGACAGAGGGCTAATATCCAGAATATACAAAGAACTCAAAAAATTAAATACCAAAACCACAAAAAACCCAATTAATAAATGGGCTATGGAACTAAAAAGAAGTTTCTCAATGGAGGAAGTCCAAAAAGCCCATAAACATATGAGAAAATGCCCTATATCACTAGCAATAAGAGAACTGCAAATCAAAACTTCACTGAGATTTCACCTCACTCCTGTCAGAGTGGCAAAAATGAAGAATACAAACAATGACAGGTGCTAGAGTGACTGTGGAAAAAGAGGAACACTGTTACGTTGCTGGTGGGACTGCAAACTGGTACAGCCACTCTGGAAAGCAGTGTGGAGACTCCTCAAAAAATTAGGGCTGGAACTGCCTTTTGACCCAGCTATCCCACTCCAGGGTATCTTCCCAAAAGTGCTAGAATTGGCTTACTATAGAAATATAGCTTCATCAATGTTTATAGCAGCTCAATTTACTATAGCTAAATTATGGAACCAACCCAGATGCCCCTCACTTGATGAATGGATCCAAAAACTGTGGAACATATATACAATGGAGTACTACTCGGCTATTAGAGAAAATGATATTATGGCATTTGCAGCCAAATGGATGGAGATGGAAAAAAATTTGCTAAGTGAAGTATCCCAAACTCAGAGACGCAAGGGCCGAATGTTTTCTCTCATTTTGGATGTTAGAATATAAGCAGAATCAGTACATTAGATGGCTAACCTAACAATTACCTCATCATGTATGAACTCTTACATGATCATGGGGAACTGTGCTAAGATTCCTGGGGGACGTAGGGAGGGGGAAGGGAGGGGGAAGGAAATAGGAAGGACATCAAGGTGACTAGAGGGAGATAGTATGGGTGAATCTAATCCGAGGGGAACCTCTGACTTCCAGGAGAAGTCCAATTAACTTGGGTCTTAAGTGAAACATGGAAATATGGGGAACCCAAAGGGGGAAAACCATGGTCTGGCACCAATATTGGCTTGCTCTGTCATTACACTTTTGTTCTTGATTGTTTGACAATGAACCCCTCCTAGTTGTAAGACCATGTTTAATGAATAAAAATTTTAAAAAATTTGATTTACATTTTTGAAAATGTAAAATGTTATGGATAAAATTAATTACGACACATTATTTTAGCTTAATAAGCTCAAAGAGCAATATAAAAAAATAATAAATGGGGGCTGGAGCGGTGGCTCAGCGGTTTCGGCGCTTGCCTGGCAAGCACGAGGACCCGGGTTCAAACCCCAGCACCACGTACACAACTAAGTGCTGGAGCAACTAAGGCCATGTGAAAAACTAAATAAAGTTGTTTCTCTCTTTCTCTGTCTCTCTCACTGTCCCTCTCTCTTTAAAAAAAAAAAAATAATAATAATAATAAATGGGCTAGGGAACTGAATAGAAACTTTTCAATGGAGGACCTCCAAAAAGCCCATAAACAAATGAGAAAATGTTCTACATTACTAACAGTCAGAGAAATGCGAATCAAAACTTCACTGAGAGTATCCCAATCTCAGATACTCAAGGGCTGAATGGTATCTCTCATCTGTGGAAGCTAGAATACATGGGGAAGCAGTAGGTTAGCTAACAATAACTTCAAACTGTATGATTCTCAATGCAATAGGGGGATGGCTCCCTAGATTACTTGGAGGCGTAGGAAGGCGGATGGGGAGGAGGGAGGGTGTATGAAGAACTCCTAGGAGGGAGTGGGAATATGGGGGAACCATCTCAGAAGCAGGTGTCATTCCTCCACGAGATACCCATTTAATGCAAGAGTTCTTCTGGGGGAAACAGCAACAGGGGAAACCCAAGTTGGGCATCCATGATTTAACATTACTCCTGGATAACTAAGTATGTATACATTGGTTATTGATGGTTTGATAATGTTTCCCCCTCAATTATATCTCTATATACATCTAATTTAAAAAAGATTTTGATTCCTTTAAAAAAAAAAACTTCCCTGAGGGGGATGGAGCGGTGGCTCCATGGTTACAGAGCTTGCCCAGTATGTGCGAGTAAATGGGTTCAAATCACAGCACACAAGTACACAACTAAGTGTCAGAGCAATGAAAGCCATATGAAAAACTCAATAAAAAATTGATTCTCTCTGTCTCTCTCTGTCTATCTCTAAAGAAAAAAAAAAACTTCACTGAGATTCCACCTCACTCCTGTCAGAGTAGCAGAAAGGAAGAATACAAACAATAATAGATGTTGAAAGGGTTGTGGGAAAAGGAACACTATCACATTGTTGGTTGGACTGTAAGCTTGTATACAGCCACTCTGGATAGCAGTGTGGAGACTCCTCAAAAAGTTAGGGCTGGAACTCAATTTACAATTGCTAGATTATAGAAACAACCCAGATGTCCCTCATTGGATGAATGGATCCAAAAACTATGGTACATATATACCATGGAATTTTACACAGCAATTAGAAACAATGATATTGCATCCTTTGAGGGTAAATGGATGGCTATGGAAGAAATTATGCTGAATAAAATCAGCTTAACCCAGAGAACCAAAAGTTGAATGCCTCCACTCATCTGTGGAGGCTGGAGCTAGACCCTGGCCATTGAGAAAGGTGGTCTATTATGATGTGTTAAATCCGGATAAGGTGTAATGTTATACAACCTAATACTTTTTTAGAGATATTGTGGGAAGGGGAAGGGAGGGATATGGGTGGGTAATTTGGGGGGGGCACTCTTGGGGGTAAATCTAATCTCCAGAATCTATATACATTTTATACTATTTTGTTAAAAACTTGTATGGTTGTTCAAAAAATAAATTTCTCAATAAAAAAAAAAGTTAGGGCTGGAACCTCTTATGATCCAGCCATCTCACTCCTGGGTATTTTCCCAAAAGAGCTAGAACTGGAATACTACAGAGACATAGCTACAGCAATATTTATAGCAGCTCAATTTACTGCAGCTAAACTATGGAACCAACCAGATGCCCCTCACTGGACGAGTGGATTCAAAAATTGTGGTACACACACACACACACTGGAGTTCTACTCTGCTATTAGAATGATATCATGGCATTTGGAGCCATGTGGATGGAGATGGAAAAAATTATGCTGAGTGAAATATCCCAAACTCAGAGACTCAAGGGCCAAATGTTTTCTCTCATCTGTAGAAGCTAGAAAACAATCTAAGACAAATTGAAAGTTAGCTAAGCTAAATAATAACCTTGACATAGGTGAATTTTTACATAAGCAGGGGGGACTATAACTATGAAGCTGGGGAGAGAAGGGAAGGGGGCAGGGAGGAGAGGGAGGGATTAAGAGGGTTATCAATGCAGCTGGAGGGAGAGAGTAGAGAGGGGTTATCAATGCAGTGAGGAATCCTCAACTCCCATAAGAAGCCCAACTAACATGGGGATAAAGAAGGGGAAACATGGGAACAGGGAGTGGTCAAATGGGGGACACCATGGACTAGGATCAGCCTTAACTTTCTTTGTCAATATCCATATATTCATGAATGTGTAACAATTCTCTCCAATATGTAAGATTATGTTGAATGAATAAAAAATATCAAAAATAATATAAGAAATAAATTTATAAAAGAAGGTAAAACATTTGTATACTAAAAAGTACAAGACATTGTTGAAAGAAATTAAAGACGTAAAATAACAAAAATAACTTAGAAGACAGAAAAATAAATTAGAAGACTAATAATCTTACGATTATAATACTGCCAGTGTGGTGACACACATCTCAATTCCAGTGACTTGGGATTTTGAGGCAAGAGGATTGTAAGCTCACGAGTAAAGTCAGCAACTTACAAAGACCCTGTCTCAAAATGAAAAATGAAAAAAGGACTGGGGATTATAGCTCAGTGGCAAAAAAACCCTGGATTAAATTCCCAATACTGGAAGAAAAAAAAAAAGATTACAACATTATCCCAGTAATCAACAAAGTCAATATAATCCCTATTAAAATACCAGTGACCTTTTTCCCCCCAACATAGATAGGAAAAGCATTTCTGAAACTCACATGGAATCTTGAAACAGAATAGCAAAGAAAAGTCCTTTCTGATTCTAAAACTTACTACAAAGCTACAGTCATCTAAACAGTATAATACTGGCATAAGAACAAACAGATACAGACAGATGGAATACAACAGGGAGGCCAGAAATAAACTCTCATATCAACTCTCATTGATTGTCACCAAAAGCACCAAAACCATTTAAAGGAAAAAGGACACTCTTCAACAAATGGTGCTGGAAAAACTGGACATTCACATGCAGAAGAATTAAATTGAACATTTACCTTATTGCCATAAACAAAAAAGATTTACTCAAAATTCAAAGACTTTAAACAGAAGAGCTAAAACTGTAACTCTTGGAAGAAAACAGGGAAAAATCTTTATCACATGGGATCAGTCAGTATACTAATGTATAGGAAACAAAAGAGAAAACAGATTAGCTGTACTTCATCAAAACGAAAAAAAATCTGTACAACAAAGAACACTATGAAGAGTATAAAAAGATAGCTCAAAGAATGGTGGGAAATATTTGTAAATCATATATTAAATAAGGTAATAATATCCATAATACAAAAAAACTCCTGTAGTTTAATGATAACCAAAAAGAAACTCTAAATGGCTCAACTCAAAAATGGGCAAGGGAATTGAATAGATTTTTCTCCAAAGAAGATACACAGATGTCCAGTAATCATGTGAAAAGATGGCAGGGTTGCCAAAGGCACTGATTTCCCAAAGTGAATATAAGAGAAACATAAATTGATGGAGAGTGAGGATTTACTGGTTGAAGTTATTTCAGAATCTTCAGGATATTTCTATTAATTAGAAACAGCACACTTCCTAGTTCCTATCCTTTTCCCTCTACCCTTCCTCCTGACCCAGAGTCAAGAGCAGCACCATTCAACAGACATATAATTCAAGTTTTCTAGTAGTTACATTTCTAAAGTTAAAAAAGTGAAAATAATTTTAATAATGCATTTTATTTAACCCAATATATCAAAATATCCTCTTGGCAAGAAATAATTTAAAAAATCATTAATGAAAAAACATTCTTATAGTAAATCTTCAAAATCTGGTATTTATATGTATAGTTTACCTCAATTTAGATGCTAATTTTTCATCAGAAATATTTTATCTGAGGGCTGGAATGGCGGCTCAGCGGTTGCAGCACTTGCCTGGCATGCGCAAAGACATGGGCTTGAACTCCAGCACCACATATACACGAATTATTGGAGCGATGGGGGTTACATGAAGGACTGAGTAGGATTGATTCATTCTTTCTCTTTATCACTGTCCTTCTCTCTTTCAAAAAAAAAGAGGGAAGAAAAGAAAAAAAAATGCTTGATCTGTATTTTGATTCCCTATATTTGTAACTGAAAAAAGACTCACATACTCAAATTGTTCAAAACATAGTTAAAAAATTCCCAAGTACTTAAGATCGATTTTAAATTTATATAAAATTTTAAAAACATAGTAGTTATACTAACCATATGGCTATATGACAACTAAGGAAATAAATGACCAAATGAAACACCTCTTAAGTCCTGCTATGCTCTAAAGCACTTTACATGTTTTTTAAGTTTTTCAGTTCTCACAACTACTCCATAAAGCAAGAACTATTATTATTTTCATTTTAATGATGAGGAAACCAGGGCAAAAAGAGGCCATTCAATTTGCATCTGGCTATACAGTTAATAAATGGTAAAGCTGAGATATAAAGCAATGATTTGGGCAAATTTCTTACCCCTGAAGTTTAGGGTTTTTCAATGAAAACTGGGCTATTTGGTATGACTTAGCACTATACATAGTCTTTTGCATATGGTTGGGTTAGAAGGTCTCAGTATTTACCACTCTAAGGTCCAGTCTTGATTACATTAACAAGATCGTATCACTCTCTTTTTTTCTGTTATTAATTTCTTTTTGTTTTCTTAAATTCGTTCAACATACTCTTACATTTAGGAGGGGATCATCATTGCCACACAATCATGAACACATGCATAATGACAGAGCAAGCCAAGGCTGATGTCAGCCAATGATCTCTCCACTTCAGGTTCCCGCCAGTCCCATGTTTCCACCTACTTTACTCCTGTGTTAGTTGGGTTTCACGTGAAAGTCAAAGGTTCCCCACTGAGTAGATAACCCCCCTACTCCCACACTCCAGCTGCCTTGTATTCCCTCCACTACTCCCTACTCCCCTCACTTCATCTCCCAGTGTTATAGGCAAGGTTTCCCTTACTCATGTAATAATTCATCCATGTTGAGGTTATTATTAGCTTAGCCAGCTTTCAGTCTGTTTCCTGTTCTATTCTAGCTTCCACATATGAGAGAAAACGTTGGGCCCTTGAGTCTCTAAGTTTGGGATATTTCACTCAGCATAATTTTTTCCATCTCCATCCATTTGGCTGCAAATGCCATGATATCGTTCTGATTGCAGAGTAAAATTCCATTGCATGTATGTGTATGTATGTATGTATGTATATATATATATATATATTGTGTGTGTATATATATATATATATCACAATTTTTGAATCACTCATCCAGTGAGGGGCATCTGGGTGGTTCCATAATTTAGCTGTAGTAAATTGAGCTGCTAAAAGCATTGATGAAGCCGTATCTCTGTAATAAGCCCATTCTAGCTCTTTTGGGAAAATACCTAGGAGTGGGATAGCTGGGTCATAAGGTAGTTCCAGGCTTAGGTTTTTGAGGAGTCTCACACTGCTTTCCAGAGTGACTGTACAAGACTACAGTACCACCAACGGTGTGTCAGTGTTCCTCCTCTTTTCCCACAACCCCTCCAGCATCTGTCATTGTTCGTATTCATTTTTGCCACTCTGATAGGAGTGAGGTGGAATCTCAGTGAAGTTTTGATTTGCATTCCTCTACTATTAATGTAGAACATTTTCTCATATATTTATGGGCTTTTTGCACTTCCTCTGTTGAGAAATTTCTATTTAGCTCCCTAGCCCATTTATTGATTGCATCATTTGTGGTTTTGGTGTTTGGTTTTTTTAGTTCTTTTTATGTTCTGTTATTAGCCCTCTGTCTGAGGTGTAGCAGGCAAAGATTTTCTCCCATTCTATAGGTTCTCTCTTGACACTCTTGACTAATTCTTTACCTGTGCAGAAGCTTTTTAGTTTAATGGTATCCCATTCATTTATTCTTGGCTTTAATGCTTGCACAATGGGAATCTTGTTAAGGAAGGCAGTGCCGGCACCTAGGTCATGTAGTGTTGATCTACTTTTTCTTTAAGCATTTGTATAGTTGTTAGTTTAATATACAGATCCTTGAACCATTTTGATTTGTGCAGGGCGAGAGGTAAGGATTCAATTTCAGATGTCTGCCTATGGTTGTCCAATATCTCTAGCTATTTGTTGAACAGGCTGTCCTTCTTCCACACTATGCTTTTGCCACCTTTATCAAATATCAGTTAAAGACTTTGGAGTTTCTCTCGGTATCTTCTATTTTGTTCCATTAGTCTTCATTTTTGTTTTGATACCAATACCACACTGTTTCTTTTACTATAGCCCTATAGCATAATTTCAGGTCAGGAATTGTGACACCTCCTGCTTCCTATTTCTTACTTACTAATGTTTTAGCTATTTTGAGTCTTCTGTCCTTCCATATGAATTTAAGAACTGCTTTTTCTATATCCATGAAGAATGACATAGGTATATTGATGGGGATTGCATTGAATCTGTATAGGGCTTTCGGCAGAATGGCCCTTTTGATTATATTGATTCTACCTAACCAAGAACATGGATTTTTTCCCCATCTACTCAGGTCTTCAGCAATTGCTTTTTCTAATGTTCAACAGTTTTCATTGTAGAGGTCCTTAATATCCTTTGTTAGATTGATGCCCAAGTATTTTTTTTTTTTTGAGCAAATTGTGAATGCGAAAGATTTCCTGAATTCTTCACCAGACTTGTCGCTGGCATTTGGGAAAGCTAATGATTTATGAGTATTGATCTTATAACCAGCCACTTTGCTGAAATAGTTTATAAGGTCCAGAAGTCTTCTGGTCGAACTTAATGGGTCTGCTTGGTATAGGATCATGTTCTTCAGCAAATAGAGACAGCTTAACTTCCTCTTTTCCTATTTGAATTCCTTTGATTTCCTTCTCTTCTCTGATAGCTCTGACAAGATTTTCAAGGACTATATTGAATAAGAGTGGTGAAAGTGGACATCCTTGTCTTGCTCCTGAATTCAGTGGAAATGCTTTCAGTCTTTCTCCATTAAGCACAGTGTTGGTGATGGGTTTGTCATAAATGGCTCTTACAAAATTAAAGTATCTTCCTTTGATCCTTATCTTCTCCAGAGTTTTGAGCATAAATGGGTGCTGAATTTTATTGAAGGCCTTTTCTGCATTGAGAAGATATATGATTTTTTAAAATTTTTTTTATTTTTGAACAACCATACAAGTTTTTAACAAAATAATATAAAATGTGTATAGATTCTGGATATTACAGTTACCTCCAGGAGTGCCCCCCCAATTACCCACCTTATCCCTCCCTTCCCCTTCCCACAATATCTCTAAAAAAGGATTATGTTGTATGATTTTTAATTGTTTAAGTGGTGAATTACATTTATTAATTTGCATATGTTGAATTAGCCTTGCTTTCCTGCAATGAAGCCCACTTGATCATGATGTATTTTTTTAAATGTATTTTTGGATCCAGATAGCTAGAATTTTATTAAGGACTTTTGGGTCTATGTTCATTAGGGAAATTGGTCTTTTCTAGATGTGTCTGTGTTGGGTTTTGATATCAGTGTAATATTTACTTTATAAAAGTGGAAGGGTTCCAGCCCTTTCAATTTCATGGAAAAACTTGTAGAGGTGTAAAGGTCTGGTAGAATTCTGTCATGAATCCATCAGGTTCTGGGCTTTTCTTTTTTGGAAGCCCTTTGATTGCTGTTTCAATTTTGCTACCTGAGATTGGTTGGTATAGAATAACAATGACTTCCCGTGTTAATTTGGGAATGTTATATCTGTCCATTTCTTCCATATTATCAAACTTGGCATAATATAATTTTTCAAAATAAGTTCTGATAATCTTCTGGATCTTGGTTGAATCAGTGGTGATATCTCCATTTTCATCTGATTTGCTTCAGTTCATTCTTCTTTTTGGTGAGGTTGGCAAGGGGTTTATCGATTTTATTTATTTTTAGTGAACCAACTCTTTGTTTTGTTTATAATTTGTATAGTTTTTTGTACTCAATTTCACTGATTTTAGCTCTAATTTTAGTTATTTCCTGTCTTCTATTAGGTTTGGGATTGGATTATTCCTCTTTTGGTAGGGATTTGAGTTGGAGCATAAGACCATTTATTTGGAATCTTTCCTGATTTTTGATGAAGGTACTCATTGCTATAAATTTTGCTCTCAAGGATGCTTTCATACTGTCCCAGAGATTTAAATTCGTTGTTTCATCATTCTCATTTGATTCCAAGAATTTGATTTCTGTTCTCATGACCTCTTTTATCCATTCTTCATTTAAGAGGGTATTGTTCAATTTCCAAGTATTTGAGTACCTTCTGTTTTTTCTCCTGCTGTTAATTGCTAAGATCATATCATTGTGGTCTGACAGGATACATGGGACTATATTAACGTTTTACACTTGTTAAGGTTAGCTTTGTGGACTAGGAAATGTTGTATTTTGGAGAAGGATCCATGGGCTGCTAAGAACAACGTAAATTCAGTCAATATGGGATGGAATATTCTGTATATGTCTGTTAAGTATAGTTGATTAATAGTTATTTATATTAGAGATATCTTTGTTGATTTTTTGCTTTGATGATCTGTCTATTGTTGATAATGGTGTATTAAAAGTCCCCCAGTACTGTTTTTTTGAGGTCAATGAGAGGACTAATGTCCTTGAGTACTTTCTCCACATATTTTGGAGGGTTGTGATTGGGGGCATAAATGCTAACTATCGCTAGTCTTCTTGATGAACTGTTCCTTTTACTATGAGATGGTGACCTTCTTTGTCCTTTCTGACTAGTTTTTGGTCAAAATTAACTTTATCAGATATTAGGATCGCATCACCAACTTGCTTTTTTGGGCCATAAGCCTGGTAGACATTTTGCCAACCTTTCACCTTCAGTCTGTGTCTATTTTTGATTGTGAGGTGTGTCTCCTGGAGGTGGCATATTGTTGGAATTTGGTTTTTGATCCAGTAAGCCAACGTGGGTCTTTTGATTGGGATATTAAGTCCATTCATGTTCAGAGTTACAACAGATATGGTACTCTGGGATCCTGATGATGTGACCACTGCTGTGATTTGTGGCATATCTTTTGGTGTGATTTTTGCTTATTGACTTTCTTTTGTTTAAGGGTTTTGGAAATTGATTGAGTGTTCCTCTGAAAGACCTTGAGAATTTTCTGTAGTGCAGGCTGTGTTCATGTATCTTGTTAGCTTGAATTTATCATTGAAGTATTTAATTTCCCCATCACATTTAAAGCTGAGTTTTCCAGGGTATATCTTCGCCTGAAAATTATTGTTTCAAAGTTTGAAAAATATCATTCCATGCTCTCCTGGCCTTTATTGTCTGATCTGAGAAATCCATAGTAATCCTTATTGGTCTGCCTCTGAATGTGATTTGGTGTTTTTCCCTGGCTGTTTTTAGAATTCTCTCCTTGATTTCTCTGTTATTCATTTTATAGATGATATGTCTCAGTGAGTTTCTCATTTTGTTAGATCTGTTTGGTGTCCTATAGGTGCCCTGAATTTGATTTTCTGGATCAATTCTGAAATGTGGAAAATTTTCCTTGGCAATTTCACTTAGAAGGTTCTTAATGCCCCTTGTTTGTTGTTCAATGCTTTTGTCCATCCCAACTACTCTCATGTTATTTCTTCTCATCTCGTCAAATACTACTTGGAAGTTCTGATCATGTACAGTAAGTTTCTTTTCTTGTCTGTCTTCCTTGAACTTGACATTCCTCAGCCTGTCTTCGTTATCTGATGTAGCTTCTTCGAGAGCTGAGGTTCTATTTTCTATTGAGTTTACTCTGGTATTAGTATCTTTCAATGAGCTTTTGATTTGGTTGACAGTATTTTTCAACTCTAAGAACTCTGCTACATCTCTTTTGAGAATGTCTAGCTCTTTGTATACGTGGTCTCTCATCTCCTGGAATTGCTCTCTTATCTCTTTCATTAAATCTTTCAATTCTTTGATTGATTTAATAATCATATTGTTGATATATTTTTCTAGGTTTTCATCCAGGACCCCGACCATGGAATCCTTGGATATGGACCTGTGGGGTTTAGGTAGAGGATTGTTTCCCTTTTTCCTCATTTTCAGTTACAATGAGTGTGGCTTCAGGTCTGACAGTGAATAGTTGTCTTGAGGGCTTTGCTGATTGTTTTGGAGCTTCTTATCTCTTTTGAAGTGAATTCTTGGTGTGAGTTCTCTGTTTGTTTCTCTTTAGGGTCTTTCTTTATTGTAGGATTGGGGATTCTGTTGTGTCCCTAATTTGAGATGAGGTGATATTGGAGAAATTGAGTTCACAAGTCAGATCCTAACCTCTGCTGTACTAACGACCCTTGAGATTTTTCAGCTCCCCCTGAGGTAGTATGAGTTCTTCAATTCAAACAGTCAATGCATACAATAAACAGTAATAATTTGGTTATTTTGTATCACATATAACCTAAACTTGAATTCCACCTCTAAAACAAATGTTAGTTTTAGTCACTGCTTTTGGCAACCATAGAGTTTGACTATCCTTTATGTCAGGCTTCAAAGTATACAATAATTAATGATTTTGACATTCTTGTCGATAATGGTTACACAGCACTAATAATGGTGGGTGAATGGGATACACTAGTTAGAAGCCAGAGAGAGAGAGGGGAAAGTAAGAGGAAGTTCAGACAGGAGGTTGTATTGTTCAAATGCATACAGGGAGAAAATAGAGAAGGTGAAGGATTTGCTGGAGAAAGAAAGAAAAGAACAGAACAAAGAGAAGGAAAGGAAATAGAAGGAAAGATGAAAAAACTAACGAAACAAAAGAGCTGCTACAATCAAAACTAACAAATAGGAAATTTAAAAAAGCAGCCAGTGTTTTCATATACTCTTGAAAACTTATCCAGTTGGCCATCCAGTCCTTGTCAAAAACCAGAAAGGAGGAAAAAAGGGGGGAAAATATGTATATGAAGTAAAAAACAATAATAAAATAAAATTTTTTCTTGATGAAAACTTGGAAGTCTAATCTCTGAGGTCTCCTTTCTGTTACACAATAGGGGCAGGTATTAAGTATCTACCTAAGTTTTGTTAACAGGGACTTTCGGTTTGAGTTTACGCAATCTCAAGTTTAGGACTTCGTATTTTGAAATCCTGGAATTTTCAGGGTAGATGTTTATGTGAAGATAATGAATTAAGATGGCTTCAGAGCTCCCTGTGCTGGGTGCATTCCAGGTCCCTCCCGGCTTTTTGTACTAGGACAGAGATCTCCTTCTGCTCCTGCCCCTTCTTGGGGTGTTGCGTGAGCCTTCTGTGTGGGGTGTGGGGGTGTGCCAGGTTAGCAATGATCCCCTGTGTTCCACAAACCCAAATCCCCCTGTGCTAGTTGAGGGCAGGGCCTGTCCCACACCTCCTTTTCCCAGTTCAGTCTCTGAGCTATGACAGGGTCCTGGTGCAATTAAGTAGTAGCTTGTTCTGAACTGCTGACTCACTCCTGCAGGCTGCAGTGGCTCCTGCAGAGCCTTCCAGAGCCATCTGGTTTAAAAAACAAACAAACAAACAAACAAACAAAAAAACCCTCCCGTTTCTCCATTATATAGGCAGCTGAGAGATACAGCTTTCCCAGTGGAGGTCAGAAGGAATGTCTCTAACCTACATTCATGATTCCCTATCAGCCTGGGGGCCTTCTCGATTGGAGAATCGGTTCTCCTCCCCCATTGGCTTGTTGCTAAGGGGCTGGGCAGACCCAACACCAGCTGCATGACCTGGCATTAAAGTACAAAAATCCCTCTTTTCCCCACTAAGCATATCCAACTTTCAGCTCTTCCAAAAGTCACCCTAAATGAATGCTGAGCTCCATTTGTGATTATTCCCAAAACACACCTCGTATTGGTGAAGCTGTCCTGGTGATTTTTCCCTCCATTCATGGAGCTGAGCACAAAACAGTCAATCCATCAGTCCACCATCTTTTCCCCTCACTCTCTTGCTTAACATCTTCCAAAGGTTCTTCACAGCACTTAAAAGTAAATCCAAATGGGGCTGAGATGGTGGCTCAGTGGTTATGGTGTTTGCCTGTTATGCGCAAGTATGTGAGTTCAAACCCCCGCACCACATACAAAACAAAGTCTCAGAGTGTGGCGGGAGGCACCCGGGGGCCACGCCACGCAGGCAGTATTAAGATGGTGGCTGGCAGCTGGCCAAACCAAGTCAGCTGACCTCTTGCTGTTCCTGGTTTTTGTACTTGCAATATCTGACCACCTAGGGACAACCAATAGGAACCGGCAGAGTTTTCTTCCTCGTAGCAACAACCTGCTGACTGGGTTTCTTTCGCTATATAAGTGGTACAATTTCCTGATTAAAGAGAGATCTCCGCAAGCAACAAGAGTGTACGTGTCGTTATTGGCGCCTTGCTGGTCGAGCGCGTCATCAGAGCAACAAAGGCCACATTGAAAAAACTAAATAAAATTGGTTCTTTCTCTTAAAAAAAAAAAAAAGTAAATCCAAGTACCTTATCATGACTTACATAGTCCTGCATGATCTGACCCATAGCTGTTTTCTACTCTGTCCCCTATAGAACTCATCACCCATTTTACTCCAACTACGGGAGTCTTCTCAGCTCCTTATGGTCTTTCTTCCATCACCTAGAATATCCCACCCCAATATTTATATTCACCCCTTCAGAGAACCCTTCCCTGACTATTCAATCTATAGTTACACAGACCCTGTCTATCACACTATTCTTTTAATTATCCACATAGCAGTTACTATCATTTAATATTTTCCATGCCTATTTGCCTTTGCTGTTTATTCAGCACTACATTTCAATACCTGGAGTAGTGCATAGTACAGAGGAGACAGTAAGTATGATACTGGTAAGAAAAAAGGCACAAAATTTAAAAACTATAGGATTAAGAATCTACTTCTGAATTTTAAAAGGCAAAAGATTGTGGGATTGTATAAATGATGGAAAAGGAACAAGTTTACTGAAGAGTTAACATGTGATGATTGAAGTCATAGTCATGGGACAAAACTCTCAGGGATGCCTGAGAGCTTATACCATAACAGGAGCACCTGCAGTCTAACTCCCATGTGAAGATAGTGATGTTATACAAGGTAGGAGTTCATATTTAGGTGAAGGATGTAGGACATCTGGAGAGAAGAAAGATAATGACAATAAATAACTTAGGAGTTCATGATTAGATGAAGAATGCAGAACCTTAGAAGTAGAGATGCAGGACATCTGGAGAAGAAAGATAAAGGCGTTTCATAGACTGGATATCATAAACAAGGTACTCATTGCAAATATTTTTTAAGATGTATTTTTTGCTTGCTAAACTGTAAACTATCACAGCTGAACTATAAACTACTGTAAGAAATAAAAAGCTGCACAGAGTATCACTGGCACAGAGTATCACCTGGTTTCCTGCCTTAGTTCTTCAGCAGTATCTAAGAGGCAATCACGAGCACCTCTCATAAAAGATTTATATAATCTGAATAGAAACCAGAATATACATATGAAATTTTAAAAATATTTCACTTAAACAAATCATGGTCTTTTTCCTCCCACAAACCACCATTCCTGCCATCTGGCTCTCTGCTTCTCTCTCATAAGATGAGATGAGATGAGATGAGATGGTGCAGGGTGCTCTGCTGTGCAGCTTCTGAAGATCCCTAAGGAGCATACCTGGCTCCTAAGCACCCAGAAATGGTTTCTTGTCTGCTCTATTTTTGGAGGCTATTTCAAATGGAATTCTAGGGCTTATCTTTGGAAATTACAACCTAAAAAGTAAATAAGAAAAATCTCTCTTCACTATGGTAGGAGAAAAGTGAAATTTATTTCAACATCATCTGACTCAAAACTGGATAGATCTGAAGACATGGGCCCCACCTCCTGGAGCTTCATCTTCTTTTGCTTGCTGTCTGATATCTGGAATGGAATGGACCATGGCCAGCATTAAATGGAAGAGTCTACTTCTGGAAACTTTCTGTTTGGAACTCCCTACTCTCACTCAGAGCAGTGTCTCTTCTGTTCTTTGGACCTGAGGAGAAATACTGCCTCATCTAGACACTGGAGGATGAAACTTTCCCTTGGTGCACCATGGGAGACAACTCATCCAGCTCTCTGAAGCAGCAGCCCTGAAGCACAATGGAACCCATGAGGTGCAGGAACCAGGAATAGGGAACTTGGAGCACCACCTAACTGAACAGGCAGTAGGAAAAACAGCAGGCTCGAGTCTGAGGCTGCCAACTGGCAATGCACTCCAGACCCCACTGCACCCCTTAAGCTGACCATCCAGAAAAAGGAGATGCCAGACAAGCCTGAGGATTAGGACAATGGCCCTGTCTTTGATACTATGGAACCTGACTGGACTAAGCACCACTGAACTTGAAGAGACACAGCCCTGCTTCAACCACCCTGAGACTGGTTGATCCAAACACATGAGAGATTAACTGCCCAGCAGGACAAACAGTTCTTATGCTGAAATGCAATGTCATTCTTGGCTACTAACTGAAAATATAGTCTTATTTTTGGTTTTTGCTACAGGACTGGAGACAACAACCCCTGAGGACTGGACTCTTGGTAATAAAATTTTATTTGTACTTTTCTATTTTTGTATAGTATTTATAGGATTTACTTGGTGTTAAGCTGACATAGTTTAATCTACTCTGATAAAAATGTTGATGTATTGCTTAATATAGTTTTCAACAGTCATCATATACAATTGCTTGTCATTATGGCTGGATCCTAACTATTTTCCACCTTGTACTCCATGTGTTAAAATGGTCTATTACAAAGTTAGTACAATGAATAAGATATATATGGGTCTTGCCCCAGCTGCTAGACTATATGAGAGTGTAAGCCCAAATCTTAAACTTTCCTTCCTGTCTAAAAGTCTCCTTTTAGACTTGGCTGAAACAATAGCCAAAAGTCCTAAGAGTTAAAAACTGTGAGGTCTGTGAAGGAGCCCTCATGAGTGAGGAATGGCCTTGGATAAGAATTAGCCTGGCTGCTTATTCCTAGCTACAATAAAATCCAGACTCGCTGTTTGGAGGCTGGCTTTCTACTTTCGGAGGGTTTAAAAGCTTAACTGGCATCCTAGTAGTTACGCAGTTAACTTGTCTGATACTTCCATACTTGGCTCCCTTTTGCATAAAGACTGTTAGTTCCATTATAGAAACAATTGGAAAAAAAAAAAGGCAGCTAAGATTATGAAATTATATAAAATATTAAATCAAGAGGGTAATGCTTTAGAGTTTAAAGACAAACTTAAATAATAAAATATTAAAGGGGGAAATGTGATGGAGGCTCCCTAAAAAGGAATTGCAATGAGAGGCCCCCTCCCTTGTAGGAGACTTTCTTCTCCTGGAAAACTTTAAATTTTAGGTTTCTCTAGAATAGCCAAGGACAGGCACATTTGCTTCCGGGGAAATCCTTTGTTTACATTGCTTGCAAGAGCTCAGAGATCTGTCAGGAACACAGGGATTTATGAGCAGCAGTTATAAGAGAGGCGTCTTAACAGGTTTTTTTTCTGAAGCTGCTTACATCGAAGCTGGATGCAGCTGTTTGCGTTCTTTGTGGATAACCATTGTTTCATAATTTCTATTTAAAATCAATAAGTGTTGAAAACTAAACCACCTAGAGTATAAATTGCTAGAATTCCCATTCCATGTTATCCACAGAGTGCAGCCATTATGCATTCTGGATCAATACTGCAACATTAAACCTGCTTCCTGAAAAAAACAAACAACAAAAATATTTTACTTGGAAGCCTTGTAATTAGAACCCATAAATGGATTTCTGAGAGAAAGACAGTTAAGGAAACCTCAAAATTAAAAACAAGTTGAGTGCTTTAATATCTATAAGTCATTCTGAAATTTCACAGGATCATTACATAAAGGGACTGAGAGGGTGGAACACAACCACGAACATAATTTAGCTTTCCAAAAACTTCTGAATACAGCCCTTACACCTTATTAAGGAAATACATGTAACACAAAAGCAAATTCTATCTTACGAAAAGCCACTTAAAAGACATGTATTGTGATGACAAAAGAAGACTTTCAAAATATTAACACATAGCTACTTAGCAGCACTGGAAAATAGGGGAAAATGTTGCAAAAGACCTAGAACCTTTGAACTATTTTTGTAACACATAATTTAAACAATACTCTGGAGAAAACCAAAGCTGAGAGCCTCTAATCAAATGTCGGCTAAAGACTGTATTTATTGCTTGGGCATGCTAAATAGTTCAGTTTTCCTGGGAGGAGTTGATGAAAAGTATTGTGATCCTGATATTGTATGATCTGTTCTAGCACCCCAATCTATTCACCCCAAGCTTTTAGCTGCAGTACTGGACAGTACTATTCACTAGGCCCAAAATGTGCAGTATTATTTTTATTAATTTTAAAAAATAATTCTTAAGGAGAAAAACAGACATGGACTTCTATTAAAAACCTACTGTAATGTGACCTTACAAGAAGATTAACTAAAGATATTCTCCAGAAAATGCAATGGGGGCTCAGGCCCACTACCTGGAAATATTCTAAGCTGAAAGAATCTGAGAAAACAGCAGAAGCAGGAAAGCTATTCTCACCTTCCTCCACTTTTCACCTCTAAAGAAGGTTATAAAACCTAAGAAGGATTTTCTGAGCTACACCCAAAGCAAGTCAAAGGACCCTTATGTAAGAGGTTCCTTCCCTATATCCATGCAGAGGAAAGGAGCCAAAGAGACAGTGATGCCAGAAAGAAACTGACTGATAGGCCTTGCTAAGGTCCCCCATCCCCCAGTTTATTAGATCATATTATCTTTGCCTAATTTTATTTCTCCACAACTATTGTGGAGAGAAAGCTGTGCCTTGCTCTGAATTATTCTATGTTGTATAGAAAAGGAGAGCCTAGCTCTTGAGTTACTCCATTTTATAAAATGGCATTTTGCCCTGAACTACTCTATTCTGAGTACAATTGTTATTGCAGAATGACTTGTATGGGTAAGCAGATAACCACCAGATGTCAGTCACAGAACTTACTGAAAAAAATAACTCCCAGTGGCACAGCACAATTCTAAGACCCACAAGACTACTGAATGATTCAACCCTCTCACCTGAAACACGTAAGACTGGTACTGTGGCACACACCAACCCATCCTCTTACCACCATGTGGTGAATTTTATCACGTGAGCAACAGATTACAATTCTGACTCTTGTTCCTGGGGCTCCAACTCAGGTGGATCTCTCTGTGACAGCCCACTTCAAAACTGCCTGTTGTCTGGATCTTGCCCTAGAATAATTTCCATGCTGCACAAGTTCTTGGACTAGTTCTTATGTGACCACCTGCAATGACTCTTTGGCATTTTTATCTTCTCTTTGTCTTTGCTCTTGATGCAGTCTCTTAAAACCCTCTGGTGACTATTAACTCACTCTTAGCTTCTCTGTAACCTATACATATATCACTGTGTGAAATATGATGTGTGATTTGAGTAATAATGAAGACTGAAATGGAATAAAAGAACTTGTGGTTGCCTCAGTCATGGCCCTGGGTGAACCATGAGTATTCTGGTGAATTAAAGCCAGTGAAATTTATGTAACTGTCAATTTATTGATATTCCATAAATTCTAACATTTATTTAATAAATTTTGACAGGTCTGTTCTATGTTAATTGACACAGTTCACTATCACAACTATCCACTTCATTATCAAACCTAGAATAAAAATATACAAGTTCAACTGTTTCTTTGGCTTTTCATTTTCCTATGAAAAGTCCCATGTCACATCAAACACATTAAATAAATTGGCTATGTTTTTCTCTTGTTAATATGTCCTTTGTTAGAGTCCTGAGCTGTCAACCCAGGATGAGTAAGGAAAAGTTAGTTTCCTCCATTATAGTTCTATGAGTTTAAAAAAATGACTTTATTTCAGTGAAGCTGCAATCTCAAAACTCAGCAATGGTTAATAGTAAAAATCTGGGTAGGCTAAGCAAAGTGAAGGAAAGAAAAAACATTTAATGTTTGTTAGCACTCCTACAAATAAAGGTGATTTTATCACAGCAACCTAAAAGTTAGATGATATCTCAATTACACACGCATGTGTACATGCATGCACATACATAAATGCACACACTTGAGGCTCAGAGAGTAACTTAACTGAGTTACTTGGACATCAGTGAATATTAAGCCTGATCAAGTGTAGGTTCAAAATATGCATATAAATTCAAAAATATGCCGGAAATCTAAAATCATTTTATCATTTATTTTTGTAAGGTATCCAAGAAAGTGACTATATCCCAGATATAGTTTGGAGGAAAAATTAGAATAATGTGAAATATACTTTATAAAACAAAACAACATAATTATACAGAATATAACTTCCAGTTTGAAAATTCTTTATAATTTTCAAAGTTATATATTATCTTATTGATATTATAGTTATTTTACACATTTTTTATAGTTCTTTTAGCATTGTAATTCACTTGAAGTTGGGATTCCATTAGTAATAATTTCTACATTCTTGGAATTAGGACCTTGAATAGTAGTTGTTTAGTAAGTGCTTACTAAAGTAAAAAAGTGTCATTCTCACAATAGATATACAGGGTAGCTAGAAAAACTATTAACATTATTCTTATTAAACATTTGAAGGAACAGACAGAGCAAACTCTGAAGCTATTTCTCAGCTAAACAGCTCATTTGTTGAGCTAGGGCTACAAACTTTTCCTATTGTACTCCCCTAAATACAAAAAGAAGACAACTATCTTGATTCTCTGAGGGTGTCAAATGGTATCCAAAGGAAAAATCATTAGTTGTATTATTTTTAAATGCTTAGAAAATGCCAAAATTTCCCCCCTTTCTCTATGTCTGTCTCTCTCTCATCTTTTTTAAAGGGAAAAGTTGTTGTTATTGTTATTATTATTATTATTATTATTATTATTTATTTGTTAAAGATAGTCTTACTTAGGAGGGAATCATTATTAAACAATCAAGAACAAATGTATAATGACAGAGCAAGCCAAGGCTGATGCCATTCCATGGTTTCCCCACCTTGGGTTCCCCATGGTTCCATGTTTCCCCCTACTTAACCCCCATGTTAATTGGACTTCTCATGGAAGTTGAAGGTTCCCCACTGAGTTGATTCCCCCATACTCCCTCCCTCCA
>PVKS010025745.1:7537-29569 GCA_004027875.1 Aplodontia rufa | reverse complement strand
CTGTCCATCTCCATCCATTTGACTTCGAAAGCTATAATATCGTCTTCTCTGATGGCCGAGTAGTATTCCATAGTATGTATGAACCAAAGCTTTTGTATCCACTCATCAAGTGAGGGGCATCTGGGTTGGTTCCATAATCTAGCTATAGTAAATTGAGCTGCTATAAACATTGATGAAGCCACATCACTATAATACGCTGTTGAATGCATATTTTTAAACAATGAAAATTAAGCCATTTTGACAGTGAAAATGGATGGCCGCACAAGTTTTTACTCCCTTTGCCTTGTGTACATGAAGGCATCTCCCTTTTATCTCAGCTGCTCCTGCTCTTTTGCAATAATAGTATTTGAAAATATGCATGTATATGGAACAAACTTTCTTCCACATTTTTTAATTCATCCATTATAGCTATGCATAACGATGGGATTTGTTATTACATATTTATACATGCACACAATATAATAATATGATTTGGCAGTATTCCTCCCCAGCACTTCCCCCTTCCCTCCATACCTGCCATTCTTTGGTCCCTTTCCTCTACGATCTCCTTTTGATTTTCATGAGATCTGCCCACCTCACCTTTTCCTTTTTCCTTTCTAACTTCCACATTTGAGAGGAAACATGACCCTTGACCTTCTGAGTTTGACTTATTTCACTTAACAAAGTGGTCTCAAATTCCATCCATCTTCCTGAAAATGACATAATTTCATTTTTCTTTATGGCTGAATAAAACTACATTGTGTACATATACCACATTTTCTTTATCTTTTTATCTCTTGACACACATCTATGCTCGTTCCATAGTTGGGCTGTTGTGAATTGTGCTGCAATAAAACATGGGCATGCATGTATCACTATAGAATGATGACTTTAATTCTTTAGGATAAATACTGACAAGAGGTATAGCGGGGTCAGATAGTGGTTTTATGTCTCGTTTTTTGAGGAATGTCCATACTGATTTCCATAGTGGTTGTACTAATTTATAGTCCCACCAACAGTGTAAAAATGTTCCTTTTTCTCCACATCCTCCCCAGTATTTATTATTATTTGTATTCTTGATGTGAAATGAAATCTCAGTGTAGTTTTGATTTGCATATCCCTAATTGCTAATGATGGTGAACATTTTCTCATATATTTGTTGGCCATTTGAATTTCTTCTTTTGAGAAGTGTTCAGTTCATTTGCCCATTTATTAATTGGGTTGTTTGATTTGGGGGGGGTAAAGTTTTTTGAATTCTTTATGTATTCTAGCTTTTTTAATCCTCTGTCAGAAAAGTAGCTAGCAAAGATTTTCTCCCATTCTGGAGCTTCTCTTCACAGTCCTATTTCCTTTCTTTGCTGAACAGAAGATTTTTTTTAATTTGATGCCATCCCATTTATTAACTCTTGGCATTATTTCATGAGCTTTAGGGATCCTGGAACAAAGCTTTTGATCTGAAGTAAACCCCAGGTGGTCTTCATGTATAGGAAGAGAGAGCCACAATAGGATAATGAGGAGTAGAGACTTGGGTATAGGATACGTGTTTCCTGCCAGACTGCTCAGTTGTCTAAAGTGTTCTCTTAGGTTTGCTAGCCCCACTCCCCATCCCCACCTACTTTTTTTTTTTTTTTTTTTTTTTTTGGTACCAGGGATTGAACCCAGGGGCAGTTAAGCAGTGAGCAACATCCCCAGCCCTTTTTATTTACTTTGAGACACATCTTGCTAGTTGCTGAGTCTGGCTTTGAACTTGTGATCCTCCTTGCCTCAGCCTCCTGTGTCACTGGGACTACATGCGTGTGCCACAACACCCAGCTTCCACAGTCAATTTTCTTGCCTCCTCCTGTGGTTCTTTTATCAATGGGGTAGCAGCAGGAACATGTGGGACCTCTGAATACATACCCAGGCCTCTACCCCAATACCAACTGGTGGTTGTGACCTCAGTCAGGTTATTTAAGCTCTGAAACCTGTTTCCTTATTGATGAAGTAGAGATTGGAGTATTAATAGGAATGAGGTATGTGAAGTGTTTGGCATTTAGGAGCATTTAATAAATAGTGTTGGGGGGTCTCAGTGCTTTAAATCAGAATGTGTTTTGCTCCTTGATGTTATAAAATAAATTTTAGTTGTGCTTATTTGCCACTTAAGACCATTTCATTTTGTAAGGATAAGTATTTATTCTCAGCTACCTACAAAAGAGGGTGATCACATTCAGCACATTTTGATTTTGGATATATTTATCTTAAGATATTATTAGTTATGATTATTCACAAAAGATGATGTCCCGGTGTAACTTGCTTAAGCTAAATCTAGCATGGCATTTCCCTAGCTGTGCTCCAGCTGGTATTCTACAAGATATTAATAAGGGGATTTAGGAAAAAGGATTTCTTGGGGCTGGAATGTGTCTCAGTGCTTGCCTAACACATGCAGAGCCCTAGGCTTGATCCATATAACTGCAAAAAGAGAAAAAGAAAAAAGTTCTCAGAGGAGATATTACTTGTTACTGGAGGCAGGCCTGGCCTGAGATCCTAAAAGAGGTTGGAAAGGGCTGGACACAGTAGCACATATCTATAATCCCAGTGGCTCAAGAGCTGAGGTAAGAGAATTGCAAATTCAAGGCCAGACTTAGCAACTTAGTAAGGCCCTAAGCAACTTAGCAAGACCCTGTCTGAAAATTAAAAATAATAAAAGGATGGAGATATTGCTCAGTAGTTAAGCACCCCTGGATTCAATCCCCAGTACCAAAAAAAAAAGAGGCTGAGAAGGTCAGAGCAGGCCTGTTGGGGAACATATGGGTATAACCAGACTTGTTGTGCAACATCAGCAGGGATTCCTTTGCAGCCACACAGGACCAGGCTTATAATAACTGCTCCTTAAATAACTGTTGGGTGGATTTGGCTTGCCTGATGGATGATCTCTTCCTTCTGAGTATGTGAAACATTACATCTGGCTAAGGCATTGGCAGAAGCTTCTCACAATTCCCCACCATACACACGCCCCCAGTACTGAGAATTGAACCCAGGGTACTCTCCCTCTGATCTACAGTCCAAGTCCTTTTTATTTTGAGTCAGAACCTTAGTAAGTTACTGAGACTGGCCTTGAACTCACTATCCTCCAACATACGCCTCCCAAGTCACTAGGATTACAGGCAGGGGTCACCATGCCCTGCATTCCAACCCTTTTTACTTTTTATTTTGAGATGGGGTTCTGCTAAGTTGCCTAGGCTGGACTTGAACATGTGCTGCTCCTACCTCATCCCCCCAAAGTGTCTGCAATTACAGACTTGTACCACCCTGCCCAGCAGCATTTCATCAGAATTTGTACTCCTTTAGAAAAGACGGTGGCGTTCTGACATCAGGGAAAAATCAGGAGACACTTCCCCAAAGAATCCACCTGCCAGCCCAGCACTGCTGGTGTCCATGGCAGTAACTAAGGAGAACTCCTCAAAGCAAAACGGTGGAGCTGGAAGAGCAGCCTGCGCTTATAGAGTCACATGACTCATGCAGGTCAGCTTTTCTCTCTGTCCACATCAGTAAAATATGCATCATCATGATGCTTTGCTTACAGAGAATTTAGAGTGCCAATACCAATGGAGAGTGCCTGGTACAAGGCAGGACTCAAAAAATGTTAGTTTCCTTTCTCCTTTGGTAGATGAAGATCCACAACTTAACAATAGAGCTCTGGTGAAGAAACTGAGAAGGATCTCAGAGGAGCAGTCTTTGTGGTTGTCCCCTGAGTCAGCTCAGACCATTATCTCTGTATACAATAAAGATCACAAGATATAGCCATCCTCACTGGGATAGGTATTTTTAAAGAGAGGAAGAGAGTGAGAGAGGATCAATTTTATTTATTATTTTTTTCATCTGACTTTTTTTGTTTCTCTGACAGTTGTATATGTGGTACTGGGGTTCAAACCTGGGTCCTTGAGCATGCCAGGCAAACACTCTAACCACTGGGATACCACTGCAGGCCCCAGTTTTCTCATTTCTAAACTAGAGTTAAGACTGAGGGTGGTAGCTCAGTGGTAGAACACTTAACTTCATGTGCCTGAGACCCTGGGTTTGATCACCACCAACAACACACACGTGCGCGCATGCACACGCGCACACACACACCAAAAAAATAAATAATGATAATTTTTGTGTACCTTGTTGAATCTTTTTTTTTTAACAATTTTTATTGAGCTTTTCATGTGGACTTTCTTGCTCTGACACTTAGTTGTGTACGTAAGTGCTGGGGTTTGAACTCGTGTACTTGCACATGCTGGGCAAGCACCATAACTGCTGAGCCACTGCTCCAATCCCCCTTGTTGAATCTTTGTAAAATTGAAGTAAAATAATGTGAGAGGAAAGAAAGGGGAAGCATGATTTCTATATTTAACTGTGTGACTGATGATTCTTCATAACAAGAAGCTCATTTTAAGTTCCCAAGTGGGGCAGAAGGGTGACCTTGCTCTTTTTTCTGCCTAGGAAATGTTAGCAGTAGATGCCCCAAGGAGACATAAGGTATCCGTCCATGTTCTTGCCAGGGAAATGGATTCTTGTAAGTATTGAATATTGAGCTTTTTTTTTTTTTAAGTCTATGATTAGGATCATGTTGATTCATATGATGGCTGTGTGCCTGATAGAGCACCAGAAAGTAGACAGGTAGACAAAGACAACTGGAGACAGAGTCTGCTCTATTGAATCAAAAGTAAGGGGGAAGGAGAAATGAGGCTGTGAAGAAAAGAATTAGTGCCAAGGTAGCCATAGCCTCACAGTGTGGGGACAAAGACTCAGCAATTTACCTGCTCGTCTCCTCTTACTGTGTGGCCATTAACATCCCTGGCCTTCTGGGTTTCACTGCATGGTTCCAGGTGGCTGGAGCCTCAGAATCCAGTGAGATCAGACCTGAGCACTAGAGCTGCTGCAGTGAAGGCTTTATGACCTCAATAACATCATTAGCCATCATTGAATCCGGCCTGGGATAGTTTTTAATGAACTGAATGTGGCTTAGATTTTTTTGAAAGTTGCTCTTCTACACAAGTATGAGTAAGTGCAAAGCATTAAACCTTTCATTTTCTTATAGGTCCTGTTGTTGGAGAGTTCCCATGTCAAAATGATATAAATTTGTCACAAGCACCAGCCTTGCCACAAGTAAGAAATTGTTGTTTTAGATTGCACTATCAAAGAACTTAGAAAGAGCTTGTTCATCAGGACACATAAGACCTAGAAGTTTCAAGTCATCAGCTGTTTGAGCTTTTACTCTAGGTCCCCCTCAACTGCCTGGTCACTCAACCTCTGCCCTTGTCTTCCTTTGCCTCATTTAACAATTGTGTCACTCTTCATGGAGTCCTCTCTGGCCACACATGTCCCCAGCATTGAATATTAAAGGGAGACCTCTTAGTCTTTTCCACAGTGCCTCTCTGGCAAGTGATAGTAGACCAGGCCCTAGATAGATGGGCACACCAGCTTCTGCTGTTCTTGCAGTCCCTGGCAAGCCAGCACTTGTATGGCCAGATGAAAGTCAAGAGTCCCACTAGTGACACCATAGGTTTGCATAAGCCACTTCATGGTCCTCTGCCCCTACTGATTCAAAATTAGGTCAGCAAATCAAAATATATGAAGACCCCTTTTCCCCCAAGAAAAATTGATATTCTATTTTTAAATTAAACACACTAAAAGGAAACTTCTTTTTTTCCTTACAGCCTGAAGTGATTCAGAACATGACAGAGTTCAAGCGTGGTTTGCCACTGTTTCCCCTTGTGAAACCACATATTAACTTCATGGCTGCAAAACTCTGAAGATTCCCATTCACTGGTGGGAATGTACAAGTAGATGTATTCCTGAGTCTTCCAGAGCCTAGGAAAAGAGTCTTGGCCACTTTAGTAGTTTCTGGTTCACTATCAGAGACATAGAAAAAAAGTTGTCAAATGTCATTATGTAGAAATATGAAAAATCCAAAATAATTAAATTACAAAGTCTTAGAGATGTAGAATATTTTTAAAATACATGCCTCAGATATTTTAAAACATGTTTTCATTACTGAGAGACATTTCCCTTATATAACTGCTTAAAATGATGAATGATATTCCTATAGAATACTTCTTCCCTATTCTATAGTCATTTGTCTGAAGAAAATAAGAGTTTTTTTTTTGTAAAAGCCTCCCAAATTGGCAGAGAAGGCTTTAAAACATATAGAAAGGTTTTACCTTTTTAAAAATTAATCCTCAAATTTGCTTTCTACTTGATGGTTTCATGTAAATCAATGGAGAATGTTACATTTGGCAGATATTGCACAAAGCAATGTCACTTTCTTTTATTTATTAGTGAAACTGCTGGTTACATAAGGCATGGTTTTAATCTTTTTATAAAATTTGAACATGTTTTTTATTCCAACTAGTAAAATGCTGGAAAAATCTAGAATACCCTACTTACTTATAGTGCTAGAAAAACAGATCTACCCTACATCAATTTTGTCCCAAACTGAATTTCTCAGGATTGCTGTGGTTTGTTTCTGATTTAATTATATTGCTGTTCTTGTTTTTCATAGTTGATTTGCAGTATTCTGTCAGTTTTACTTTTACTTATCAACATGTTGCTGTATTTACTTAACAAGTACAATAGTGTCAACTTCAGATCCTACTGAGTGTGTGACATGCTTTTCCAACATCAGCTATTGCTACTACCCCTAACTTTTTACCGCAGTGAAATTGCAGCCAGTATGTGAACCAAAATATTTGTCCCTTCATGAATTTAAAAGGCAACAAGTAGAAAGATGCCTTTTTGGAAATATAAAAAATAAAACCTTGCATTCTTAAATAGCAAGTATCCATAAGACTAAAATCCCTCTTCGATACCAGTCTAATCTTGCCTTAAGTGTTATTTTTTGAATATATAAATATAAGCGTACACACAGATGACTGGAGTAGACTTTTAAAAGTATTTTTTTCATGAGATACTATTTTAGGTGAAATTATTACTGTAGATTTAACAGCTGTTTTGAAATATTTGCTATTATTAAAACTTGCTTCAAGAGAAATTGTGAATATATTTCCACATACAGGCACTAGTAACAGTGAGTGGTCCTGTTGTCCACTAACTCAGGCAAAGTAAAGAATGGCATTTTCAAATGCAATTTAACCTCCCCATAGACTTGATTTGCCAGGACTTCTTTCTATGGAGTCATGTCTTTACACATCTTAGGTTTTTCCATCTTCCAAATAATCTCAATTTGAGGGAAGAATGATACTAGTCACAGCTGAGGAGGCTGCTTTCAAAAGCGGGGCTCCGTTTCTACTGTCAGGTCAATGTGGTGCTGTAACTGTCTTTTTATCCCTAACTTCAAGAGCCTCCTTGTGTGAAGCCGTCTTTGTCCATCAGGTGTATGAAGTTATCACTTCCTTCCTGTCTTATGCATTTGTAGACTATGCAGCTTTTCATCGAACTGCAAATATATACAAGATGAATCTAAATTTAGTCCTAAGTGTTTAAATCCATCACTGTAAAAGTAAATAAAAATCCACCTACCTTTTCTGTGGAAAATTATGTGCTATTGAGTAACTTTTAGCTCTTTTTAAAAAAAAAATTGAGAAAATTTACAAGTGTCATTTGTATGAGGAAAGACACCTGAAGAGATCTGAAAGCAAGCCCATGTAGTCTTCCATGATCCTGCACTTGTTCAGTGTGCTCCAGCATTTTCTGGTTTCCAAATTGGATCTAGAGCTATTGTTGGTCACTCAGGCATACTAATGGATTCATTTAAATGGGTCCGAGCTGCAGTCCATGAGCAATAACAGACTACCCCAGATAGTTCTATTTACTCAGTGCTTAGCAAATGAGATTTGTGAAACACGTTAAGTTATTAGTTACTGGGGACTTAAAAAGTCTTCCTTTTGACTAGTTGATGTGAGGGAGAGAGCATGTGACACAGCCAGTATGGTAGAGTTATCCTGTTTACAATAAATTGGCTGAATTTAAATTCAGGAGTTTGCATTTGTATTCTTTTTACAGTTGTAGTGAAATAATAATCCTCAATCTACCTTTCTGCATCCCAATTTCAACAAGATTTCTTGCTTTCATTATTCCTAATACAGAAAGCAGTGAATTCATATATAACGTGTATCTATGAAACAAAGTTCCTGAAATAGATCACTTAATTTCCCACTTTTTTTTCTTTTTCCGAATATTTATTAAGCATTAATAATAATAATTAATATTTATATATTACTGTATATCAGGTTAAGGTTAATACTCGTTCTTGGCATAGATAAAGGAACAGTTCTGTTCCTTGTGGAGTTTACATTATAGTGGGGGTAGAAAATAGCAAGAATGTGAATAAAGGATGGACTGGAGAAGATGGGCTGAGAAAATGTGGCATGAGCTTGGGTGGCAGAAAGGGCTTCTCTGTCATTGTGCAAAGACAGGAAGGAACCAACAGCAAACTGAGGGGAATCATCCAGGTGGATCTTCCTTTCCCCCCAGTCTCTCTTTAATCTAGGGCCTGATCCAGAAATGTCTCAAAGGAAACCAGATTCAGAAGAGTGAAGTTCTTATTATCAAGGCTTCCAGGGCCAGAGGAGACTGTCAGAAAGATCTAGACAGCCCCTTCCCTCCTGGGCTTGGTGCCCCAGGCTTCCTCTGGCCAGGGGCAGAGATGTGACTCACCTGCCTTTTGGAAAACCTGGCCCCTGTACCATCTCCATCACTCAAGTGTCCCTAAAATCTCAGGCTGCCTGACTTCCCAGGAGCACTGGCTTAAGGGTGGGGCCTCCTGGGCATCTTTTCTGATGTGTAGACCAGATCTTTGGGGATGACAAAGGTAGGCTGGTTCTCAGGATGACCCTCATCCCAGCAGGTACATTAGGAAGACATGAGAATGGACCTTCTAGGAGGAGAAGGGGAGCCGTGTGGCACAGTTGGATGTCCAGGTCAGGTGGGAAGTTCCAGGAGGGAACGAGGTCACTTCTTGGCATGGTCTGCTGAGTCCAGGGCAACCAGCTTGCAGGCAGCAGTGATCAGGTGGATGACACTGATGAGGAGCTTGAGCAAAGCAGTGGGGGCCGTGATCCAAAGGCCCATTCAGAAAAGCCCCACAGAGCCGATTAATAGTCCCTCGGAGAAATTGAACAAGTAGAGGAGGCAGAAAAGCTCATTTCCAGCACACAGGGTGAACAGCAGTCCTGGAGGTGTAGTAGAACCGAACCACTGGATTCCCAGATAGGTCAATTATCTTGTGACTCCTACTGCCTGGGATCACAGAACTCTGCTGGTACAGCCAATCCAGTGACTGGCCACATCCAGGCTTATGCTGAGCTGGAAGAGAAGGGTGGCTCAAGGGTACAGCAGGGCTAGATTGACTAACAGACACACAGGGGAGCAGCATGTCCAACATAGCCCCCAATTGGGTTTGATGGATATGGGCTCAAGTAGCGTGTTCATCAAAAGCACCCAAAGGTCCGTTGAGCAGGTAGAAGGAGGAGGCATGAGCCGGTGGCAGGGCATGAAATAGAAAGCAATGATGGCAAAGACAATCTGTCCTTCACCTATAAAGTTAGGCACAGAAAGGAATATATTCTCACTTGGCATCGAGGCGGTTCCCTTGCCGCCCGGTCCCAGCTCCAGAGGTACCCACACTGTCCCAGTCCCACCTGCACCTCAGCCATGTCACCTGTGCCCTGGACCCTGCTGCCACTGCCTAGCCCTAGATATTAAAGCTTGCAGTGGGCAGGAGCATGGGTCAGCCAGATGCACTCTGGAGGCGGGGGCCCCATGCAACCCGCCCTCCAGATGGTCAATGCCCCCACTCCGCTTGGCACATGCAGGCAGACACACAGGACCCTGCAGCCGTTACTGCACCCCAGCTGCGTTTGGCTTCCGGAAACCTACTCTTCTGTACTCACTGTTGTTTAAAAATTAGAGATTGGAGAAAGGAGGAAGAACCAATTTCACACTCTTGCTTTTGTAAAATAGGAACTTTGGTATTTGAGACTGAACTTTTTCATGTAAGTTTTGTCATTGACTTGAAATCCAGAGATTGTCCCTGGCCTTACAGGAAGGAAAATAACAAAATATCTCTCTCCTTTACATTTAGTCTTTACATCTTCTTGCCGCATCTCCAGAGGCAGGTCAGGCAGATATCCTGTCCAGTCTGGCTGCAGACCCTCTGTCAATATAATCTTTCAACTCATGTGGCCAGCTGGCTCAGTCAGGCGTTTCAACAGGAAGCCAACTCATGAGTTTCCAGCCTAATACAGTGGTTCAGCATTGTGCTTAGGGATGATACAGAGGCCCAAAGCAAATCCAGGTTTTCTGATTTATTGCTTTCTTCCTCTCTCTCACACCATCAGGTCCTTTTTATCATTTTCTCTACCTTTTTTTTTTTTAATTCAAACCTCCATTCAGACCTTTAGACACCTGGTCTCATTGGTCTTTGTGATTTCCTATAATAATAGCATCCAAGTCCATTAATATACTTGTTTCACAAGTAACAAAGCAGTTGCTTTTTTCCTTTTTTTAACAAACATCCCACAGATTTTAATTTCTAAATAAATATCAATTTCTATAACCCACTGAAGCATATAACTACTGGGGACTCCTTTCTTATTATTAAAGTAGAAAACATCCTGGAGGCCAAAGTAAGATGACTGCTGTGGGTTATACCCAGCCATGTCTTAGCCCTTTCTTTCTCTGACCTCATAAGGATCCAGTGTGAGAATTTCAAACACCACCTAAGGCCCTGGCTGCAGCTGGGGTTTTGTTCATAAGCACAGGGAGCTCTTTGTGGGTGACCTATTAGACTCATACGTAGTTACCTCATTTGGTGGTTCTGGTTTGGGTCTTTTGATACTGGTTTTTAGATTTGGGGTTTTCTTTTTTTGTTGTTTGTTTTTTGGGTTGTTGGGTTTTATTGCTGAGCAATTTTGTTTTGTGGGTGGCAAGGATTAAATCTAGGGGTACTTAACTACTGAGCCATATCTTCAGCCCTTTTATTTTTTATTTTGAGGCAAGGTCTTGCTAAGTTGCTTAGGGCCTCACTGAGTTGGCTTTGAACTCGAAACCCTCCTGGGAGTTCCTGGGATTACATCACACCTGGCTCTTTTGGCTTTTTGTTTTTGTTTTTTGTTTTTTGTTTTTTGTTTTTTTTTTCGTTGTTTTAGCTAGCATCCTTAGTACTGTACTGCTGCTTAGGATATATAATGAGAGTAGTCAGAGTCGTGAGGTTATGACAGTGGCAGGGCCTCTCAGTCAGCTCCTCCTACAAGGATGCCCTCACAGACCATCATAGGGTCCTGAAAGACATCACGCAGGGCAGCTTTGCCCAGGTGAAATTGGCCTACCATCTCCTTATAGAACTTAGGTAACTGTGAACATCCTGTCAAAGGTAAAGCAGAACTTCCCTGCATTCTATCCAAACCGGATATAATGGAGACCGTAGAACACCCAATTGTGATACAACTGTTTCTAGCTGTTGAAACTGTTGAGAATATCTATTTCGTGATGGAGCATACAAGTGGAAGTCATCTATGCCACCACATCCTGCAAGCTGGTGGCAGCCAGGAGGAGGAGACCCAGAGAGTGTTCAGGCAGATATCATATGCCATGAGCTACTGCCACAAGAAGGGCATCATGCACAGAGATCTGAAGCTAGAGGACATCTGGTGGATGCCAAAGGAAACATCAGACTCATTGACTTCAAAGCCTGAGCAGCAAGATCACAGCTGGGCAGAAACTAGACAGGTTCTGGGGAACTCTCTTGTACAGTGCCCCAGAAATCTTCCCAGGGGAAGAACATGACAGCCTGTGGTAGGCATCTGGAGCCTGGTTGTCATTCTGTACATCATGGTCATAGGTTGTAATCCATTTAATAGGACCCCCTTATCTCAGCTGAAGGAGCCAAGTCCTGCACACAAGGTATGACATTGCTCTCGTTTCCACTGTACAAGGCTTCATCAAATAGTAACTGAACCCCACACATAAGCCTACCGTAGACCAAATCATGGGTACCGGTACCTGTGCCAAGCCAAGGTGAAGAATTTTCGTGAGCCACTCCCCAGACACCTGGAACCCGCAACAACAGTGATCATGTATGACATAAGTTACAACCCATACAATACCTGGGTATCTTTGGCTAATATAAATTTGATGGGGTGTAGCTATATACCTGATACTCTAGCACCAGATTATCCAGGGGGCAGGCTGTGCATCCAGAGGTTTCTCCTAGCCCACACCCCACAGATCCTTCCATTTTCCCTCTCTGCCCAAAGAGGGGTGGTGTCAGGGAACCTGCCTTTCACACCCTCCCCTGCCTGCCATTCCTGCCTGCCTGTGAGGATCCCTGCACCAATATATACCCCCAGCATGTCCCTCTACCCCCAACACCCAGCTCCTTAACAATTGTCAGCGGGTAGGACACAGCAGCAAGTCCTCCTGTGCTCAGAAGAAAACTCCCCACCTGGCCACCTCATGGTGCGCCCACAGCCTGTACCCATGACAACAGCAAGGACTAAAGGAGTGACTAGGAGGATTGCCACCTGCATTCAAAGATTGTCGCTGTGTGCCATTTTGTTGCAGGCCAGCCTGAAAGGCCCTAGGGGAAAAAAAATGACTGCAATGAAGGTCAACAGCTGAAGTCAGGAAAAAAAACAAAGGACATTCAGAGAACCCAGAGCTCCTTGGATCCTGATATGACATGGGCTTTTGCCAGAGGTGGACTCAATCAGCAATAGGAGGGTGGTGTGCAAACTGCCTCAGGCTTCTCCACATGGATTCCAGTAGGTGAGCTTCTGTCACGTGGAAAGCAGGGGCCCATCTGCCCCCACCAGGCAGTTGCTTTTCCATTCACCCACTACTTCACCTTTCTCACATGCACCATCTTACTTGATCCTCCCAACCTTTGCCTATTTTGGAGAGCAGAGGACCAGATTTCATAATTGATGCTACTTTCTCCCATCTACTCTTGCTTCCACTTTGCTAGGCTAAATTATCACCAGTGCCTACAGGATCTCCAGGCCTATTGGGATTAATACAGATGCACACATCCTAGCCTGCTAAAGCCTTAAATCCAGTGAAGTTCTCCTTGTTGCCCCTGGAGTAATAGAGAATATCTGGGATTGTTCTAGAAGTTTGGAAGAAGCCCGGGCATGGTGGTGCATGCCTGTAACCTCAACGACTCAGGGGCTGAGACAAGAGAATTGCAAGTTTGAGGCCAGCCTCAACAACCTAGCAAGACCCTCAGAAGCTTAGCAAGGCCCTGTCTCAAAACTAAATAAATAAGGGACTGGAGAGGTGGCTCAGCAATAGAGTGCTTGCGTGGCATGCACAGGGACTCAAGTTCGATCCCTTGGACCACATATACACCACATATACAACTAAGTGGAGAAAAAAAACCAAAAAGCATATGAAAAAATAAAAATTTAACTCTCTTTGCTCTCTCTCTGTCTCTCTCTTTAAAATAAATAGGTGGGCTGGAGTGGTAGCTCGGCGGTTATGGCGCTTGCCTGGCATGCGCAAGTACATGGGTTCGAACCCCAGCACCCACATACACGACTAAGTGTCAGAGCAATGAAAGCCATGTGAAAAAAAACTCAGTAAAGAGTGATTCTCTCTGTCTCGCTCTCTCACACTGTCCTTCTCTCTTTAAAAATAAGTAAATAAATAGACAGGGACGGGAGCAGTGGCTCAGCAGTTACAGCACTTGCCTTGCATGTGCAAGGATGCGGGTTTGAACTCCAGCACCGTATACACAATGAAGTGTCGAGCAATGAGGGCCACATGGAGGACCGGATAACAAATTGATTCTCTCTTTCTGTCTTTCTCACACACTGTCTCTATCTCTTTAATATAATAAAATAAAATAAATAAGCCAGATTCAGTGGTGCACACCTATAATTCCAGTGACTCAGGAGACAGGCAAGAGAGTTGCAAGTTCAAAACCAGCCTCAGCAATTTAGCAAGGCCTTCAGCAACTTAGACCTATTTCAAAATAAAAAAATAAAAAGAGACAGGGATGTGACTCAGTGGTAAAGCACCCCTGGGTTCAATCCCTACTATAAATATATACATACATAGATATATACATACATACTGGGAATGTAGCTCAGTGGTAAAGTGCCCCCAATTCAATCCCCAGTACTGAAAAAAAAAGACAACCACTGTCTGCACCTTGCCTCTTACAGTCCTGTACAAAACTTTTGTCCTTAGTAGCCTGTCTGTGCTGAGTAGTTCCACATGGATGCTCTTGAAAATAATATGATTTTTGTTATTGGTTATTTGGTATCATATATTGCAGTTCATTTATCAACTTCTGTAGGATGTTTAGGGATTTTTTTCAAGCTTTGATCGATGATAAACTTTCTTGTGCAGAGTATATGTGTGATTTTTTTCTGAGTATTTCTTTAACTTGTTGGATTATGGTATATGAATATATTCAATTTCATTTTTGATAAATTTTAAATCTGCAGAAAAATTGTTAAAATAATGCAATGAATTCTCATATACCCTTCCCCAATTTTACGTGTGTTTCACATCCATTTCTCCTTCTCTCTCTCCTATATGTATATATGTGTGTATGTTTTTTATTTTTTACATCTATTTATTTTTTTGTACTGGTGTTTGAACCGAAGGCACCTTACCACTGAGCTACATCCTTAGCCCTTTTTATTTTTTATCTTGAGACAGGGTCTTCTTGAGTTGCTTAAGGCCTAAGTTGCTGAGGCTGACCTCAGCCTCCCAAGCCATTGCGATTACAGCATGTTCCACTGTGCCCAGCTTTTTTTAAATTTAATTTTATTTCTACTAAGCCATTTGAGAGTATTAAATATATCACGATATCTTACCCCTAAATGCTGCATAAAGTATCCCTTATAACAAAGTCAAGTAGTCAGTAAGGAATTTGGCATCAAACTTTGTTATGAATGACTGTGTTCCAGTAAATTTAACAATTTAAATGAGATGAATATATTCCCTGAAAGACACAAATTACTGAAACAGTCATGAAAAGAAATTAGAATATCTGACTATCCCATTATCTATTAAAGAAACTGGATTCATAATTTAAATTTCCCACAATGAAAATTCCAGCCCCAGATGGCTTCACTAGTGAGTTCTATCAAACAAGGAAATAACCAGTCTTATATAACATTTCAGGAAATAGCAAAGGGAATCATCCCAGTTCACTTTATAACACTAGCATTACCTGTCTTATCAGGGGAAGCTCTAAACCTATCACTCTTAAGAACAGAGTCCCAAAAGTCCTTAACAAAATATTAGCAGTTTGAGTACAGCAAGGTATGAAAGTGAGTTTTTGGTTCAGTTTTTCCAGTACTGGAGATTGAATCCATGAATGCCCTACACTGAGCTATACCTTCAGCCCTTCTTTATTTTTGAGACAGGGTCTTGCTAAGTTGCTGAGGCTGGCCTCGAACTTGAGCTCCTCCTGTTTCAACCTTCCAAATTGCTGGAATTACATGCATATGCCACTGTGCCTGACAAAAGTTTTTTTAGACAATTGATTTTCAAATATACCAACTTTCCATGATGACCAAATGCGATATCATATTGTTACTACATAGGCATTTATGATTGTACAACACAACTCAATAAAATTTTAAAAATAGCAAGTGAATAAAAATTGTGAAAGGTTGTATCTTGTTGGAACTAAATTATTCTTATTTCTATTAAGTAGAAATGAGAAATATCTTACCAAATACTTTGTTGATTAAATAAATATATAAAACAAATAAAAAGGACTTGGTAAGTAGGGAATGTGGCTCAGTGATAGACGGCCTGGGTTTAATACCCAATACCTAAAAAAAAAAAAAGAGTTTCTGTTCCCATTCTCTGTAGTCAATCTCCTAAAACCCCATAGACAGGTACACTAGGAAATTCTTGACTGATAGGAGTTTTGTTTTGTTTTGTTTTTGGTACCAGGGATTGAACACAACAGGTTCTTAACCACTGAGCCACATCCCCAGCCCTTTTTATTTTTTATTGTGCAAGTTGCTTAGGGCCTGGCTAAATTGCTGAGGCTGACTTTGAACTTGTGATCCTTCTGCTTCAGCCTGCCAAGTTGTTGGGAGATCGGGTGTGTGCCACCTCACAAAGCCCATAGGAGCATCTTTTGTTCTAAGGAGGCACCCTTGATGGATAGCTTTAGGATGAGGACTGGTTGCTTGGAGGAATCAACCAGGTGATTAGAGGGTTAGAACCCTCAGCCCCACCTCCTGACCTCTTTGAAGGGGTTAAAACTTAATGGTTGGGCTGATCCTCAGTGGCCAATGATGTAATCCATCATACACATGCAATGAAGCCTCTGTCGAAGTCCAGAGGGCAGGGTTCAGAGAGCTTCCGGATAGCTGAACACTGAGGTGCACATGTGCCCCTTCCCCCACCCCTACTACACCCAACCCTGTAAATCCCTTCATCTAGCTGCTCATCTGTACCCTTTGTAATATCCCTTATAGTTAGCTAGTAAATATAATTGTTTCCCTAAGTTCTTTGAGCCATCATAGCAAATTAAACCCAAGAAGGGGGAAGTGGGAACCCCAGTTTGTAGCGTGTTGGTCAGAATTATAGGTGGTAATCTACTACTTGTGATTGGCTTAAGTGGGTGGTGGCAGTTTTGTGGGACTGAGTCCTTAATTTGTAGGATCTGACACTTGAGAATCAAATTTCAGGATACCCAGTTGGCATTCTCTGCAGAATTTCTTGGTGTGTAAGGGGAAATCCTTATACATTTGGTGTCAGAAGTTCTTTGTTGAGTGTGAGAGAAAAAACTTTTTTCATCCAAAGCCCCTATAACAAAGGGTCAATTAATAAAAGAAAAGCATATAAACTTATTTAATGTAAGTTTCATAGGACATGAGAGCCTTGGGAATGAAGACCCAAAGAAGCAGGTAAATCCATGTGTTTTATTTTCATTTTTTCATCCTGGGGATTGAACCCAGCGATGCTCTACCCCCAAGCTACATCCCCAGACCGTGTGTTTTTTTTTTTTTTTTTTTTTTTTAAAGAGAGAAACAACTTTATTTAGTTTTTCACATGGCCTCAGTTGCTCCAACACTCAGTTGTGTACGTGGTGCTGGGGTTTGAACCCGGGTCCTCGTGCTTGCCAGGCAAGCGCTGAAACCGCTGAGCCACCGCTCCAGCCCCACCATTTGTTTTTTTTAAAGAGAGAGGGACAGTGAGAGAGACAGAGAAAGAGAGAAACAACTTTATTTAGTTTTTCACATGGCCTTAGTTGCTCCAAGACTTAGTTGGGTACGTGGTGCTGGGGTTTGAACCCGGGTCCCCGTGCTTGCCAGGCAAGCGCCGAAACCGCTGAGCCACCGCTCCAGCCCCATCCCCAGACCATTTTATTTATTATTTTGACACAGGGTCAGATTAAGTTGCTGAGCCTGGCCTCAAATTTACGCTCCTCCTGCCTCAGCCTCCTGAGTCACTGGAATTATAGGCATTTCCCACCATGCCCAGCAAATCCATGTATTTGTGTGTGTGTGTGTGTGTGTGTGTGTGTGTGTGTGTGTGTGTGTGTTAGATTTAATGAATAAGTGGGTATGTCACAAGAACCAGAGATGTCTCCGGAGAAGGGTCTGAGGCATTCCCAGAGGAGATGGGGAATTCAACTCAGGATCAGTGGGGTTCTTACGATACATAGCAGAAAAGAATTTCAGTATGAGCCAAACAAAGGCTGGACAGAGGTTTATTTAGGAAGTATACACACTTTCAAGAGAGCATGCAGTACATCTTTTTTTTTTAAGAGAGAGGGACAGTGAGAGAGAGAGAAAGAGAATCAATTTTATTTAGTTTTTCCTGTGGCTTTCGTTGCTCCAAACACTTCGTTGTGTCCGTGGTGGTGGACTTCAAACCGGCATCCTCGCGCATGCCAGGCAAGCGCCGTATCCACTGAGCCCCTGAGGTATCTCTTGAGAGTGAGATGCCCTGCCTTGTTAGGATCCCGTATTTATAGAAGAGCTGCAGTTAGTGGCTCGAGCCAGGCAGAGCCACACCGTTTTTCACCCATTTTCCCTGAACTTCTGTACTTTCTTCATTTTGCAAAGTAAAGGCCAAGGGCATGTTGCAGAGATTTACCGTGTCATTTCTGCATCTTGATGGCTCGTGGGTGTTTTCTTTGAGAAGCACTCTCTGCATCTTAGATCCCTATATAATTCTCCATCCCCAGACTTAGATCCCTTATTCTTAAGGGGTGCAGAAGGGGGCAGTTCCGTCTTCTGTATCTGCTTCAGGCTGACATGGGTCGTTGTCCCTACCTACCTAAGGGTCTAAAGTCTTGCCTGATCTAATGTCAGAGAGCCATCAGCCTCAGTTGTTGGAATGGTTTGGAATCCTTGCTTTTTCATCGTCTTAACATGGAATTGCTGTAATCTGGAAGACACAAACTTTATTAGGAGATTAAAAAGACAAGGGCCAAATAATAGGAACAGAAATATGGTTACCAGAGGTCCTACTAGTGATAACAGCCAAGTGAACTTGGGTAAGTAACTGCTAATAGTTTGCCACATATCCTTAGTATTACCAGGGTAAACCGTTTTAAGCCAAACAGCTTTCTGTAAAATTTTGTCAGCGCTAGTTTCTATTTGTCCTGACACGTTGACATAAAAACAACAAGAGGTGTTTGCCAAAGCACAAACTCCACCTTCCTGGGCCAGCAAATAATCTAGAGCCAGCCTATTTTCTATCACCATTTGTGCTAGTGAATCCAAAGATTTTGCTAGCAGTTTAAAGTCTTGTCCAGTTTCTATGGCAATGTCCCCCATGGTTGCTGAAATGTTTTGGGCAGTTACTGCATTATAAGTTATTCCTCCTGCTAATCCAATAAGAGATCCGATTAGGGTTACTACCCCAGCTATAACTAGACCTGGACCTCTTTTTCTCCTGTGCCTGTGTAATGTAGAAACAGTGCCTCGGGGGTCATTGGTGAACACTTGTATCTTATCTGCTGGATAGACGACGTATCCTATTCCCCACGTCCCAGTCATCTCCTTCCAATCTATGCATTGTACAGCGTATCCTTCATAGGCCCCTAAATGACTTTGTGTTTGTGTCATGAAGAACATGCCTCTGGGTAAGCATAGAAGTCCCGGCTCAAGTCTGACATCTCTCTTACTTTGGGGAATTAGTGAAGGGTCACTAGTCCATTTGCTCAAGGGCGACAGAGTAGTGTTTTTAAGGAGGCCAAAGAGGCCTCTCGTGCCCTTTGGCTGGTGTAGGCCGCTAACCCATTTTTCCCAGTAGTCGTGAACCGCCCATGTATTCTTACAGCCAAGAGTGGGAGGGCCGCACGTGCAGTTAGAAAAACCTGTAGCATTGTATAATGATGGCTTTGAGGAGTGGCGGGGCAGTTCCACTGAATAACACCCGGTCTTGTTACAACAGGAATCTATGATTTTATCACAAGAAAAGAAGGCTTTAGAGGGTTTGTTAAATATGGAAATAGAACTTGATTTTGAAGACCCACACCTGAGATTTCTAGGGAGGCTAAAAATATATCCAGCTACATTAGTCCACCAGGTCAAGGCTGAGGGTTGAAAAGTCCATGTGGGAGTTTCTGTGGGAATGTCAATTTTAATCATTGGGTTTGGATAAGTGGCATTAGCTCGGTAAGGTAGATTAAGGATTATATCAGTCTCATTTGCCCAAATACCTTCTAATATCGGCTTGTTTTTCCCCCCCTCAGTGAGTTGGCGATGGCAAATCCAACATTCAGAAGAGAGGTTATTACCTCTGATCACATCTTGAGTTAACATATAAAGAAAATTATCTTTCCAGGGTTCAGCCAGTAGGGAAGACAAGAACATTGAGAAGAGAAGTAAAGTGTGCTGCATGGTAAATGCCCTGGGTATATGCACTGCTCTCTAGTAGCCCAGGGGTCACCCACAGGAGGATGAAGCCAAAGACTCGTTTATGATGGAGCAAGAGCCAAAGGAACAAGATTAACTTAGCTTAGACAGATTTGGTATATCTTTGGAGTAGAATCAGTGGATCTTCTAGTGGCTCACATGAGTAGGAGTTCCTTTTTTTCCTCTCGATGTGTGGTCCTGGTCCTGCAAAACTTCAAAGGAGGACAGGTTTAGTTCTTGATAAATGGGTCCATGATGCCTGATCCTTCCATCTGACAGCTGTGGGGGTGCTCAGGGGGACCTGGAAAGGAGCCTTCCATTTTGGAAGGAGCTGATCTGAAGGTGAGTCCCTTTTCCAGGTCTTGAGTGGGATTTTGTCACCAGGTTGTACTTTTGATATATGGGTTGAAACACCAGGAGCTGGAAGAATCTTGTTGGCATTCTTTTTTTTTTTTTCTTTTTTAAGAGAGAGACAGTGAAAAAGGCAGAATCAATTTTATTTAGTTTTTCATGTGACTTTCATTGCTCTGACAGTTTGTTCTGTATGTGGTGCTGGGGTTTCAAACCATGTCCTTGCACATGCCAGGCAAGCACCATAACCACTGAGCCACCACTCCAGCCTCTTGTTGGCATATTCTAAAAAAGGCTTTTTGTACTTGTCCCAAATTAAGTACATATTTAATCATTTCCTGCGTTCTAGGGTTAGTGATGGGATCTGAGATTAAAAAAGGTCTTCCATAAAGCATTTCATAAGGGCTTAATCGGAGAGAGGTTTTAGGAGCAATCCTGATTCTCAGAAGAGCAATAGATAGTAAATGTGACCAGAGCTCTGAAATCTCATGGCATAGTTTTGCCAAGGTGGTTCTGATATGTAGATTAGCCCTCTGTACTTTCCCTAATGATTGAGAGTGCCAGGAGCTGTGAAAATAATGATGTCCAAAACTAGTGATACCTCCTGTTGTCACTTTAAGTGACCTAGAAGTCCAAATCTAGGAATAGTTTATATATATATATATATATATATATATAGAGAGAGAGAGAGAGAGAGAGAGAGAAACAATTTTTATCTAGGTTTTCATGCAGCTTTCATTGCTCCAAGACTTCATTGTGTACGTGGTGCTGGGATTTGAACTCAAGTATTCGTGCAAGCTGGGCAAGCGCCATAACCAATGGGTCACTGCTCCAGCCTGGAATAGTTTCTTCTAATAAGGCTTTGATGACTTCTTAATCCTTTTCAGTTGGGGTAGGGTATGCTTCTATCCACCCAGGAAATGTGTCAGCAAAAACAAAGATATTTATATCCTTGACATTTAGGTGAAATCTAATTGCCAATCTTCCCCAGGGAAAGTGCCCCGTTGTTTAACTGGGTTTAGTAAAGGCAGTGGCTCAGTTCCCTCCCACAGATCATCATGGGTAGAGGGGCAAGCACTCGTGACCTTTCATATGATGATCTTGAGGCCTTTTCCTCCCGAGGCAGAGATAATGAAGGTGTTTGTGCCTTTCTCCCCAAATGACGTGAGTCATGAATCCCTTTGATAGTTTTGTATTGATCAGCTAAGGATAATAAAACTTTATAATCTCTTTCTCTAGTTCACCATCCATTTTCTGCTAGTTTATATCCCCTCTGATTTGCCCTTTTTTTTTTTGGTATCAGGGATTGAACCCAGGAGTGCTTAACCACTAGCCACATCCCCAGCCCATTTTTGTATTTAATTTGAGACAGGGTCTTGCAAAGTTGCTCAGAGCCTCAGTAAGTTGCTGAGGCTGATCCCAAACTTGCGATCTTCCTGTCTCAGCCTCCCGAGTCGCTGAGATTACAGGTATGTGCTACCGCCCCTGACTAGTCTTTAAATTTGGGGGTAGAGCAATGTGAGCCATTTCTGCAACATTTTGAAGTGCTACTCAATCTGCTTGTGAATTTCTCTGGACTATGGGGGAATTGCCCTTTTGATGTCTTTTGTGGTAAATTACTGCTTCTTGGACAGGTAACCACAAAGCTCCCGTAAGAGAAAGGATTTCAGTTCCATATTGGATCAGGGAATTTTTCTCTGTTAAAAGTCCCCTTTCGGGGCTGGAGTGGTGGCTCAGCGGTTTCGGAGCTTGCCTGGCAAGCATGAGGACCCGGGTTCAAACCCCAGCACCACGTACACAACTAAGTGTTGGAGCAACGAAGGCCATGTGAAAAACTAAATAAAGTTGTTTAAAAAAAAAAAAAAAAAAA
>PVKS010025744.1:0-29485 GCA_004027875.1 Aplodontia rufa | reverse complement strand
CATTATAGGTATATATAGTCATTGGGTTCATTCTGACAAAATCATACATGCAGGGCTGGAGCGGTGGCTCAGCGGTTACAGTGCTTGCCTGGCATGCGCAAGTACTCGAGTTCAAACCCCAGCACCACGTACACAACGAAGTCTCGGAGCAATGAAGGCTACGTGAAAAACTAAAGTTGATTCTGTCTTTCTCTCTCTCTCACTGTCCCTCTCTCTTTAAAAAAAAAAATCATACATGCAAGGAATTTTTTTTCAATCCCTATTTCCTCCCCTCCTCCCTTCCCTGGTTCTCCTTCCTCCACTCTAATGATCTTCTTTTTACTCATTTTTTTTAATTTTTTATTTTTTTCAGGGATGAGGACCGAACTCAGGGCCTTGATCGTGCTAGGCAAGCGCTCTGCCACTGAGCTAAATCCCAACCCCTATTTATTTATTTTTGATTGGTACTTTCTATGTATGCATAAAGATGAAGTTCCCTGTGGTATGTTCAAACATGCATAGAACATGGTTTTGTTAGATTCATTCTATATTTCCTCCCCTTATATCCTTCCTGCCTCCCTCTCATTCTTTACCTTCTGCTCTACTGATCTTCTCAGTATCTTTATGATATTCAATCCCCTACCACCACCTTCTTTCTCTTATTTTGCTCTAGCTTCCACATATAAGACAAAACATTTGACCATTTGACCCTTGATTTTCTAAGCCTGGTTTGCTTTACTTAGCATGATGTTCTCCATTTCCATCCATTGACCAACAAATGCTATTATTTCATTCTTCCTCATGGCTGAGTAAAACTCTATTGTGCATATATACCACATTTTCTTGATCCATTCATCTATTGACTGGTATCTGGGCTGGTTCCAAAACTTGGCTATTGTGAATTGTGCTTCTATAAAGATTGAAGTGGCTGTATCACTGGCAGCAAAGGAGAAATTACATTGTAAAACACACACAAAAACATTCTCTAAAATTCCTCTTAATTCATTTCACTCCTTCAGGCCCTTAAGGCCACTGCTTACCATCTCTCCTTTCCTTTCCCTCCCTCAAAATAAAAGATGAAAAGCTCCTCCAAACTCTCCTTCTTCTAGATATTTTATCCTTTCCAAATCTCCAATTACTTTCCAGTGTCCCTAAATTTAATCTTGTCTAGACTTTCCCCAAGCTTCTACGCCCATCTGCTATCAGCACAATAAAGACCCACTTGTTGCTCCAAGCCATCCTTAAGATCTTTCTCATTTAGAGCCAGGGAAGAATGGAGACTTTCCAATTATGTGTAAGTTAATTCTTTAATGTAAGTCCTGTCCCATTCACAATAACTCAATAGAGTTTGAGAAGTGAAAATTTCTGAAACCAGGCTTCATGAGGGATGGCCATGTTAATTGTCAAAACAACAATCTGGGATTTTTTAATTTTTATTTTAAAATATGTTCTTTCATATTACAAATTATTACTTGTTGGAGTAAATCAAATAGTGATTTGGATTTCAAATAGAATGAAATTTAAATATTTAACAACAGAACTAAAGCAACATTCCATTTTGTAATTAAGTTATTCAAAACTTGATTAAGTTATTGGTTTAATAGAAGAGCCTATGCTTTAATTTAGGAAATAACAGGAAGTCCCTTTAATGAAAATAGAATGTTGAGAAGCAAGCTGAATTCCCATGCATCAGTAGCAATGTTCAGTGTTTTAGGTTTCCAAAGATAAGGTCACAATTCTAAAGCAGGCCCAGTACTTCTTCTAGATGCCAAAACGGAAGAGGATCTGCAGCTAGTTCCCTGCCAACTGAAATAAGAAATTAGTCTAATATTAACAAGTAATTTTGCTTATAGTAAGCTTTCCAATAAAAACAAAGATGTCTTACATAGGCAGAACCACCAAAACAAAAGCATCCATTCAAAAGAAATCAGCAAGAACTTGAGCAGCTACTGAAACTATCGGCCAATTCCAGTAGAAACCATAAACAATATTCTTCATTTCTGAGAAATACATCTTATCTCAATGATTATTCATCAGGACACAAAGCTAAGTAGCTGTTATATATTGCATTTCATAGATGATCATACAAGGGGAATTCCAGTTAGAAACTTAGCTAAGAGACTGCTAATACCTGGTCCTAGCCTTTCAGCTAACTACTTCAAGCCATGGCAGGAATAATTTGGGATGATAAAAAGAGGAAGTTTGTGCACCTAAAAAAGATTGAGCAGACATGGAGGGCTTTAATGATCTTGTGTGTGGCTACCCAAGTTCCTTAAATTTTGTTTAAGCAAGCATCATGCCAGTTACCTCAGGGCAGGAGTTCAGGTGGGTGTACAGGGAAATCTAAATCCACATCACCAGTCCTCAGAATCCATAAGAACAGGAGTGTCTTATTACTCATCCCCAAGGAATTAACAAGTAGAACTTCAAGATGTATTTGTCTAATTAAATTACATTAAATCCAGTGGTATTTACCAAGGCTGAGGTTTCACATAGAAAAGAACAGAAGTTAAGAAGAATAATCTATTTGTATTTTTTATTTGCTCAAACTGGGATGCTTTCTTTGCATATCCATTATTCCTTCCCTCTATGTAACACCAAGTCTCTTGAACAAAGGGACTGTGTTATATGTCTTCCTGCTCCCAGGCTGGCCTCATAAAGAGTCCAGTAACCATGTGTAAATCAATGAATGAGTATTTAACTTTCCCTTTGTTGGAAATTATAGCTCTCCAGTCCTTCAGGGAATCTGATTGAAGAGATGGTGAGTCAGGAACACTGAAAAAGAAAATCCAGTGCAGGAGATAGAATAACAATAAGTACACAAAGTAAACTAAATGGGCACACTCCGTCTCTATCCAATAGAAATTTAAAACCTAAAACAGATATTGTGGGATCAATGAAAATGTAAAGGACAAATAAAATAAAATTAACAACAAAGTACGTGTATCAACAGAGGTGCAAACTCCATGAGTTTTAGTACAAGGAGGAGTCATAAACCAAATCACAGATACAGTTTAAATTCTGGCAAAGGGGACATAGAATCAGAGAGATGATAATCTTGCAGCCCACTTCTGCCCTAGCTCCAGTGGTTCTGATTTTCATCATTGTCTCTTGGATTTCCATAAAGTTAAGAAAAATAACATGAAATCCTTTCTGTATTTACAACTTACAGGTGTTAGATAAGTCCTGATGGTAAAGAGGGGGATACCCTTAACTCCATTTTATCAATGAGGGGCTCTGCTCAGAAATAAGTAACTTGAACACATATCCATCTGGCTCCAAAATTCTAAATTACTGTCCTAGTTTGCCCAGGTATCAGGGTTGCTTGTTGACATCTCAAGTTGAACATAGCCAATTTCAGAGTAGCAGAACCATAAGAACCAAGAGATTGGTCCATCATCGGGTACTAAACTGCCACCCTTCATTGCTATATGTAAGGAAAGAAGATACTGACAATTGTCCTTCACCAAACAGCTATAAGCTAAAAATGAAATAATAAATGTATTTCCCCTGATTTTTACTGACACCTTATTACCATGAGGATGCATGCAACGAGAGGACTGAAAATATAAACAGTGGCCCCTAACCTTAAGTCTAGCTAAGGAGGCCAGGGAGAGAGAGGAGCTCAGATGAATAATTGCTAAACAATTTGGCAGAGCCTGCAAATGCTGTGCCCTCCCACTAAGAATTAGGGTGTGCTCACAGCTCATCGCCAGCAACCAGAACAAGGCCAAGCTTATAATCAAGCCTCCATACATATTTACTAAATGAATAATAATAATGAATTAGTCAATTCAGAATTGAGTTAATACACTTTGGCAACAAAATGCTATAAAAAATTTTTTTCGAATCTAAAAGAAAAGCTATTTTCATTATATTTGATGTTATTTCCTATATATACAACCAAAGTCTGTGCATAAATACCATAAGATTAAACATGGTATATTTTCATTAAAAATGGCTGCTGAGAAAATAACAGCAGCCACCTTTTCTTTGTCCTTCCTATATCTAATCGTACATTTGGAAAATTAAGTCTTGAAGGGACCACACAGATTCTTTGGTTAACCTTCATTTCACATGTGAGGAAACTCTGATCCAAAGAGATCAGCAACTTGCCAAAGGGCTCCCTGTGGGCAGATCCAAGGCTTGGATCTATGTGTTCTGATGTCCACATCAGGACATTTTCCAAGGCACCACTCAACTTCTTAATGCTGTTCTGCCTAAACATACTCCCACATCTCCTTCTAGGTTGGCTGCGTCATGGCTCTTGTCAGCATCTTGAAGTTATGGTGAACCCCACCCTCCTGGCTCCTGAGTACCCATGCTACGTTACCCAGGTGATTTGCATAGCCTGGTTCCTGCCTTTATGGAACAGACAATTGCTGGGCTCACTTCTGAACTTGACCTCCACTATCTACTCTCCTGCAGAAACCCCAATCTCACCTACACTGTATATGGAGGCACAAATGCACGTGCACACACAGACTCACACAGATTCACTTGGAATCCCAACCCCAGTGAAGAACTCAGAATGAGTACTGAAACCACCTGTTACCTTGGTGAACCTACTGGTGCCAGGTGATCAGGACAGAGAAGATGAACCACAAAGCCAAGAACTTATGCAGGTAGGATATCAGATCACAACACTTCCTTGCTCCTGCTTAGAAGCCTTTATGTCCTATAGCATCAGAGAAAGTGTTAAAGGGAAAAGTCATTAACATGGCAGGAGCAATTGTGAGAAAACTTGACTCTGAGTGTAAGGGGGAAGGCTGGCTCCCCATCACTGTGTCCACAGAAAGCTCCAACACGTAAGTGCACCGTATTTGCAATCTAGAAAACCACAAGCCAGGAATTTCCCTCCCAAAAGGCACCAGAAGCAGAAGAAGCAATTCCTTTCAGTAGGTCTGAATGCTTAACTCATCTCAACACCAGAAGATTACTATCTGTTGGAGTCTGACCTTCATTCTATTTCATCAGCTGCCCTAGAGTGACCTTGTGACAATTATTGGGGTCTGACCTTCACCTCCAGTACGTCAGCCGCCCTAGAGTGATCTTATGACTATTTGCATAAGCTCCTTCTGGAAGGGCTGCTAGGTCGTTCTTTACTAAAGATTAGGGTGGGTTAAAATGTCTTAAGGACAGGTTACTCCTTAGTTTTTGTCTGTACCCTAGTTTTTTTGTCTGTACTCGAAATCTGCATAACTCCTGGTAACTCCCTTAGGATTATAAAAGGAAATGTAGAATCTACATAAAATGAGACAGCTCCACCTTGGATCTCCTACCTGTGTTCTTTCTTATTCTCAGCCCGTCCTTCAGGTCAGAACCCGGCTGACCGGGGCAACTATCTAAGATTTTATTTTAAAAGCAGGTTAATTCACTAGAAAAGGTTGGGTCTTTCAAGGTGGCCTGAATGATGGCAAATCACATATGACTGTAGTTGGCCATCCTTAACCACTATGAAAAACAAAAAAACACAGAGGCAACCAGACCCCAAGCTGGAGTGAGTTTTCTTAATTCCTTGATTTCTAGCCTTGCCAGGGGCAACTGTCTTTTTGCATGCAAATTGCAGTCTCTTGGGAGTTTTAAATGTCTCTTACAGACACAATCTACATTTTAAAAATCAAGTTATGTCGTAAATGTGTATTTTATTTTAAATGTGTACATTTATGTTTATGAGAGAGAGAGAGAGAGAGATTAACCTGTGCTAAAATTAGAAGAAGCCAAGGAAAACAGGTGGCATGGTTCCCTCCTATTTCCATGTTTTTCCTAGAAATCTGAACTGGGAAAGAAATGTTATTTTTGATATGTGGTTCTAATTTCATTATCTTAGAATAGAAATTTTGTGTTTCTATTTTCCCTTTCACTCTTGAAAAGTACGTGCATATTCTATAAACTATTATAAGAAGATGTATGGTAGTTAATTGGAATATGTGTTGGCCAAATTCTCTAGAGAGGCAGAACCAAAGGGATACACACACACACACACACACACACACACACACATGAGAGGGGATTTATAGGAGAATTGACACACTGATTATGGCAGCTAAGTCTCATGACAGGCCCCCTGCAAGTTGGAGACCCTGGGATAGCAATAGCATGGTCAGTCCAAGTCCAAAAGCCTCAGAACTAGTGATACCAGAAGTCTGAGAACCAGGGAGCACAGGGGTAATTTCTGGAGTCCAAAGGCCAGGGAGTCTGGCATTCTGATACCCAAGGCTGCAAAAGAAAGATTTATTCCAGCTCCCACAGGGAGAGACCAAGTCACCTTTCGTGTTTATTCTATCTGGGCCCCCAGCGAATAGGATGATGCCTACCACACTGAGACTGGATCTCCCCCACTCAGTCCCTCAGACTCACAGGCTGATCTCTTCTGGAAAAACCCTCATTCTAGGTGTTATTTCATTCAGTCAAGTTGACTCCTAAAATTAACCATGAAGGAATTCAAAGGCATTTGTCGCTGCAAGATGCCCTGACAGGGACGCATGTGATGGGTTTACGGGGCCGCATGTGAGTCAGTGACAATGATGGGTGCTTGGCTGCAGCCCACTTCTCAGTGCTTTGATGGATTTAGCTTAGTGGAATGGACTGAAAAGACAAAAAGACCTAGGCCACCTGCTTGTTCCATCGGCACATTGCTGGGTGGGAGCTCCCAGGTTCCAGGTGTTGACAGGGACAAGATGAACTCTAAAACAGATTAGAATTTCAAATACCTAATTTTAGATATTTTGCCAGTAAACAGCACCATATCCCGCATAATTTTTATCAAAACATCATATTAGTTTGTCTACTGACTACAAAAGAGATACATGCTCAGGGTAGAAAATTTAGAAAATGGTATTTATGCATTTATAAACATGTAAAAATGAATCCCACTATTATGTGTAATTATAATGCATCAATAAAAAAAGGAAAAAAGAAAATTCAGAAAATACAGGGAAAAAAACATAAAGGAAAACAATTGTGACCTCACATGCACAGAATGGGACCTATTCATGGTCCCTGGTTCCCAATATACATGCTTGTCATCAGCTCCACAATGACATACTCATGTGTTTTATTACTTATAATAATGTGACAATCTCCCATGAGCATACCACCTGAAATAAGAGCTAAGACTGAACACAAGTACATGGTCTTTCTCCGTATCACCTTCCTGCCTCCTCCCAGCTCAGATGATTGTCATTCAGCATCTGCATTTATCTTCATTTTCTCTCTGTATGTTTTTCCTGCACATGCATATACAAGATATATTTTTGTGTTTCTGTATATGGATGCATGCAAGTACACACACATTGTTATGATTAATTTCATGTGTCAAAATGGTTGAGCCACAGGGTATCCAGATATATGGTCACACATGATTCTGTGTTTCTGTGATGATATTTTAGATGACATTAACTCTTAACTTTTTTTTTCTATACTGGGGATCATATCCAAGGCTTCATGTATGCGAGGCAGGGATGCTACCATTGAACTAAGCCTGTGCGCCCCCACCCAACAACATTAACAATTTAAATTGGTGGAATTTCTCTGGGCACAGTGGCATATGCTTGTAATCCCAGTGACTCAAGAGACTGAGGCAGGAGGATTGCAAGTTCAAAGCCAGCCTCTGCAACTTAGTGAGAACCTGTGTCAAAATAAAATATAAAAACATGCCGAGGATGTTGCTCAGAGGTTAAGCATCCCTGGGTCCAATCCCTGGTAACAAATGCCCACATTCATACATACATAAATAGGTGGATTTTAAATAAAACAGTCTGACCTCTAAAGTGTGGGTGGGCCTCATCCAATTAGCTGAAGGGCTGATTTGAACAAAAAGACTCTATATATGTATATACGTATGCACTTTTCTCCTCCATAAATTGTTTTCCCATATGAAATCATACAATAATTACTAGCTTGAAACTACTGCATTCTCTATTCAATAATATTATAGTTAGCATTCACTGCAACAAAGATAAATTATAGCATGATTTTTGATAGCTGGATGATAATGCATAATAATTATGGCATAATATATTTAACCAATCTCAGTTTTTAGGCCTTTGTGTTACTACGATGTTTGCTGTAGTAAACACTACTGGGGTGAATATCCTGGACATGTCTGACCTTGGTCTGAAAGGAAAAAAGAAAGAATCGAAGTATATAAACTTTCTTTGAAGCATTGATATACATTGCCAGTCTACATATACATGTATATATGTGTTGTGTGTGTTTTCACGTCAATAAATATAGATTTCCACCATCCCATTCCTTCATAATATTCCATTGTATAGAAATATCATAATTTATTTAATCAATGCAATATGTAAGTATTGAGAACTTTTTTCTCAAATGGGGTAAACACCATTCTGGACTTGATTATTTTCATAGGAAGAATTTGGGAGTGGAATTCAATCTGTTTCTCCTGCAGGTGAGGGCTCCAACACAGTTTCTGCCACTGGATCCACTCTTACCTCCTATCCATTCAACCTCTGACCTACACAAGGGTAGTTGTCTCATTCTTCTTCCTTCACCTTGGCTCTGGCTGAGAACAAAGAAAATACCAGGGAAAGACATTTAAACAATTAACTTTATTTTTCAGACATACCCACAACATTTTTTTTTTTAATCACAGGGTCTCACCCATACTAAGCAAGTTCTCTACCACTAAGTCCCACCCCCAGCCCCTTATTCTACTGCTCTTTTATGGTCCTTGAGATGCTGTTCCAACTTACGCTTTCTTACAGGGTATTAACTATTTGCAAATCACACCATTTCTGGCCTCAAGGCATGTGATCTCTGGAGTATCAGCTCCTGGGCTGCCTGTGGTACCCCAGCCTCTTCAGGTCCTGTTTTCTTATGGATCACCAGGAAAGGCAAGAGATTCATCCACAGCCTCTGATCAAGGTCTCTGCAGTGCTCTACAGCAAGCAAGAAGCATCAAAGTGGAAGTCAGTAGCTTCTCTCTAGAAAATAACTTTCAAATAGTCCTGGAAGTTTTCTTACTGGTTTCCTGGTCTGCTGTTACTTTGGTTTATTTTGTTTTGTTTTGAGCTTTGGACCTACCAGGATGAGAACATTGCTTTACACACTGCCTATGAACACAGGCGTGGGGAATTTTTTTTTTTTTTTTGGCCAATTTCCATTGGAGTGTTCACTGCTAATTTTTGCTTCTGTTTAACAGTGAGGCCGTAAGAGGCAGGATATCCAACACATGAGCCGTCAGTGTCTTCATAAAATCTTAATGCCTTCCTGTTGTCCAGAAAGGTATGGAAAATTGCTTTGAGTCATGTTATTATGTTGCAGAAAACAAATACTTCATTGTTGCCTTTAAAAATAAAAAAAAAAAAACTTCTAAATGTCTTTCCTCTGTATTTCCTTTGCTCTCACCCAAAGCCAAGCTGAGGGAAGAGGATGAGGTGACTAACCTTGCTCGGGTCAGTGCTGAATGGATGGGAGGAGGAAGAGGATCTGGAGGCAGAAGCTGTTATTGGAGCCATCAGCTTGTGGAAAGAAAACTTGATACTCAGATGTCACTAGCAAGGAGTTAAAAGAACCACATTAACATGAACACAGAACCTCATCTCCCATCTTCTCAAAATCTCTTCCAGTTATCTGATCTTATTATTGAATGAGTGTAGGGCTCAAAGGTGACTCAGGCCTTTTTATCTTAATTTTTACACTTGTGACAAAAATTGCATAGCATAAAATTTACCATCCTAACCGCTTTTAAGTTAGTTCAGTGACATTAAGTCCATTCATATCATTGTGCCACCACCACCTCCAACCATGGAACTCTTTTGACCTTGCAAAACTCAAACTATGTTTCCATTAAACCATAACTCCCTATTCCCTTTCCTGGGCCTCCTACAGTTTTCAGCCTGACCAACTGGAGGGATGGTGGTACCCATTATCCTGCTCTTGTACTTAATCATTGCTACTTATCTTTTCATGACACTCCTTTCGGCTTGACCACACTATCCTCAATACTAATTTTAACCTGATATTGCAAATGTTGTTAGGAGGGGCTAGGCATCATGCTTCATCTGCCACCTAGAGATAACCCACAGTGGCTCACTCAGTTTGAAAATTTTCCAAGTACCTATTCTGGGGTGCTGGTGCTTCTAATCCCCCAATATACAATGTGTACAGTCATCTAAATTGAGGAGCTAATCCATGCATTTACTTAAAAGTGAATAGACCAAGGCTTGGGTTGTAGCTCAGTGGCAGGGTGCTTGCCTAGCATGAGTGAGGCGCTGGGTTCAATCCTGAGGACCAGGTAAAAATAAATAATTAAAATAAAGGTATAAAAAAAGTGAATAGATCATATATGCATTGATGATGTAACTTGATTTTTAAAAAAATATAGATTGTAGGGCTGGAGCGGTGGCTCAGCGGTTTTGGTGCTTGCCTGGCAAGCACGAGGACCCAGGTTCAAACCCCAGCACCACGTACACAACTAAGTGTTGTAGCAACAAAGGCCATGTGAAAAACTAAATAAAGTTGTTTCTCTCTTTCTCTGTCTCTCTCACTCTCCCTCTCTCTCTTTAAAAAAAGAAATATAGATAGATGATAGATAGAAAGATTGTAAACATTGTAAACATGCCTATAAGAGAATTATAGAATCCCCAGGACACAACAGTTTGCATGCAAAATGACAGCTGTCAAGAAATCAAGGAATTAACAAAATCCACTCCAGCTCGGGGTCTGGTTGCTTCTGGGTTCTGTTTTTTAATGGAGGTCAAGCTTGGTCAACTATAGTCAAATATGGTCTGCATTGGTTCAGGCAACCTTGGAAGACCTCACCCATTATAGTGAATTAATCTGCTTTGAAAATGAAGTCTTAGGTCATGGTCATCCCATGGATATAACTCCAGGAAGACAAGGGAAATTGAAAATTTTGAGGAGCTCACTGTCATTTGCATAAAGCTTTCAGGTTAAAATGTGCTTTATCATATACCTTCAACAATGCTGCGATGTTGTTATTATCATCCCAATTTTTAGAAATAAGGAAACTGAGTCTGAAATAGAAAGGAATTTAAAAACAGTCATGAAAATAGATGGGGTGCCAACTCCAGTTCTCCCAGAGGAACAGAAAAGGGAGGACTTCTTCAATTACAGAGAATTCCAATTGACTGTTGTCACTATTTCCTTAGAAATTATCTCACCAGTTCAGCTTCCGCTACTATTTTTGTTTAGCTGGAGCAGATTCACCCTGAATTTCTCATTTTGATTTTTAGTTACTTGAATTAATGCAATCCTGAAATTACTCGAATATTCTTATTTCTTCTTTTGTTGTTTCATTCCCTTATCATAAATGAATATATATCTCTACCTTCATTCCCATAGGTAAATACAGCTACTTGTTGGTCAGGGATATTCTTTCCTCCTAAATGGTGCCTACCTGCTCCTCTCAGATTCTCACCAGCCTGCCTGCATCATTTTGATTTTCCAGGCCAGTAACAAATAAAGGTAACATGTAGCACAGTGGTAAAATCACATTGTATCTGTTTCCCTCCAGATTTTTCTTTGGCCACCTTGACTTTTTAATGAACCACGCCTCCCAGCTTCAAGTCTCAGAACCTCAATATAAATTGATAACTTTAGAGGCAGGTTTCAAACTCGTAGGAAAGATTTTATCTCTTATGCCCCCGACCCCTTAACTCTATGGATTCAACATTGACCAACTTAGCATGAAGAGTGTTTCTAGAGTCCACTCCTGGTAAGCTGGACCCTGGAGTCCCTTGTGGTGCTCTGTGTGTGCCAGTTCCTCAGCCACATAGCTTTGCTTCTCCTTCAAGGGACAGATGGTGTGCTCGGTGGGGGAGTAGTCGAACAGATGTGAGCATCTATCTTCAGGTTGTGGGGGAGAGGAACAAGGCCTGTCCTCCTAGAGAACATAATATGTCTGGTTTCTGCATCCCAACAGCCTCACATTTAGCAGAAGGCAATATCCTTCTTACTATAGCCATGTTTCAAATGTCATGGGACATGTGGAATTCCACAGAGGTGTGGGACAAAAAGACTCTCTCTTTGTTTCATATCTGTCTCCTACATTGACTTTGTAAGATGTTGTATGGGAGTAAAGGGCATTGGATCTTCCCAAATTCACGTAGAAATCTTCCAAGTACTTTCATACCAAGCCACTTTAATTTTTTTTTTAAATCTCAGTACTATTGAAACTTTGAAGTAGAATGCATTTTTATTTATTTATTTATTTAGGCTTTGATTTTCTTTTTGGTACCAGGGATTGAACCCAAGGACCCTCAACCACTAAGCTACATCCCCAGTCCTTTTTATTTATTCATTTATTTATTTTATTTTGAGACAGGGTCTCACTAAGTTACCAAGGCCATCACAAAGTTGCTGAGGCTGGTTTTGAACTTGCAGTTCTCCTGCCTCAGCCTCCCTAGCTGCTGGGATTACAGGCATGTGCAGCCGCTCAACTCTCTGTACTTCAACAGTAGGAAGAGTCCTCTTCCTAACCCTTCTCCTGTTGCTTCTGCCCATTCTTTCTTTTCCTTATAATAGCCTTACATTTTTTTTTTCCAGTCTTCAGTGCTCTTTGCAATGTATTATCTGGTCATCGAAAGCTATTTAGGAACACCTACCTACACATTCCACTGTAATGTTGCAACCATAAACCATTTTATGTGAGAAACTCTTTAGATAACCAATCTGTTCAAACACTATTTTCCATTCTCTGTCCCTCCCCCCAGGTGTAGGCTCAAACTCCCACTGAGGACTGAATTTGTGACTTCGCTTTTCTTGTCTACCAAACACTGGGTCCTTGCTATCAAACCTCCCATTCCCTTTGTGTTCCTGATTCCTTGTTGATTAGCCCTTCCTTCCTCTGTTATAGGAGCTTTGGAGACAGGAAAAATAGTGGCTTCCTGTTCTGCTTGTTTATTATGTTTAATTAACTCCTCTGTGGCGATTTTTCTGTGTATTGGCCAGGGTAACATTCATATATAAAAACTTGGTTTTCAATTATGGTTGAATTCTAAAATATTTACCATATTAGTTCTGATTTTTGTAATTTATGTCACAAAAGAAGACTTCTTTCTGTTATCCAGAAGGCAGCTCTTGAGTGGCTGTAGTTTGCGAAACCCATTCAGAAAAGACAGTGATGTCCCAACCTTCCAATCACGGAAGTGATAGGGCAGGTCTTTCTCAACTTGTACCTGTGATGCTTCCATATGTGTGACAAGCAAAAAGAGAAAATTAGGGTGGGCAGGTTAGGTTTCAGACCATGATAAAGATGTAGACATTAACACACCAAGAATCCTTGTGTGTGAGGGACTTTGCTCCTCTGGTATGGAACAAGATGGAACGAGGTGAATGGCCAGCATGCCCAGAGACACTGACTTTGCTGCTCTGCTTTCATCAGATGCTTACCCACAGGGGAAACAGCCTAGAAGTGCCTCACTGAAGGAGTCGCATCTTCTAGAAAGTGTTTCTTCATTGAGAAAACCACCATGGTCCAGGGCAACGGGAAGTTAGGTCAGTGCCACCTTATCCTGAAAGAAGCATCTAGAACCACCAAACTATGGGTGCTGGCTATTTCTGTTCTCCAACTTGTATTGGCCACATTATTTTGATTTTAAGTATTGAAAGCCCAATTTAAAATGGCTTAAGGAAAAAGAAAATGAGATTATTGGATTAATGTATGAAAACATGAGGGAAAACTAGTTTCAGACCCTGGCTGGAAATGGGGGCTCACCTCCTCTCCATCTATTAGTTCTGCTTTCCTCTCTTTGGGGTCCACCTTATGGTCTTACCTCATGGTGGTAAGATAGTTGCCAGCAGTTGCCAGCCTTTATTTAACCTCTCCTCTCTTTAACTCCAACCAGAATAATCTGCCTCTCTCAAGCATTTAAATAAAAAAGAAGCTGGAATTGAGTCTGACATCTGACTTTGACTGACTGGATCATGCTTCAGCTCCTGAACTGTGCCTGGAGATTAGAGTATAGGTGCTGACAGGCCAGACCTGGATCTCATGCCTACCCTTAGAGCCAGCCCTAAGCCATCTGGGACAAAGGGAGAGCAAGCGAAGATCTTTTAAGAAAACATGAGTTCTGTTACCAAATGGAAGGAGGCAAGGCGTTGGATGCCACACTAGCAAAGCAATGTGCACTGTGCCCAACTCACACCCACAGCTGCCTTGATGGGGTAGAAGTTGAACAGTTTGCTCAGATGTAGGCAGATTTATTCCAGAACTTCTGAGGCAGATTTGAACTTCAACTCACTCAGTTAAGGTCTCCCCGCCCTCTCCTGGTGGGTAAGCCCATTTTTTGCCTGGTTGGAACTCATACACAATTTCTCCTAAGTGCTATTCCTGTCACACTGAGTGGGACTGCCACCTCTTCTCATTTTTAAAATCTTTTATACTTATGCAAGCATTAAAAATAAAAAGCTGGACCACAGATTTCTTTGGTGCGTGGGTGTGAGTGTTTGGGGAGGGCAGAGATTGATAGTAATGACTTAAACGTTCAAGGTTAGATACACTGAAGTCACACTTAAAATCAGTCAAGATTTTGCCATCCGGAAATGCCTGCCCTGGAATTTTCAGGTCTTAGCCAATACTTCACACGAAGGTTCAGGGACAGCAAGAACATTAAACGCTATATTTTCCTTCTATATTCTAGTTTTAATCTGTAAAACATTTTGGGTAATGACATGTATAAAAGAACCAATTCCAGATTACAGTTCACAAAGACTGAATTGTAATAAAAGGAAAATCATTATCTCTTCTGTGTGTCTCTGTCTCTTTTTGGTGTGGTATTAGGGATTGAATCCAGGTCCTTGTGCATCCTAGGCAAGTGCTCTATCACTGAGCTACATCCCCAGCCCCACAACTTAACAATTTTGAAAAAATAAGCATTATAAATAAATGAGTTTTATTTTTTTAAAAAATGGTTAGAAAAGATTCCAGATTGTTGTGCAAATACCTCCATTCCTCCTGACTTTCCCCAATAGCCCTCAGCCTGTACCTTGTTATTCTCTCGTCCATGTTATCCCCAACTGCTGCTCTTCCTACTCCTGACAAGATAGGATCACTCACAGGCTTATTCTCTTTTGTGTTGCCCACAGACTGGGTAATTTATAAATAATAGAAACTTATTTCTTGTGGATCTGGAGTTTGGGCAAGTCTAATCTCAAGGTGAGGGCCTTCTTGCTACATTATTCCAGATGAGGGAAGGCAGAAATGTAAGAGAGAGGAAAAGTCTAAGTGAGGGAGAGAGAAAGAATGAACAAGAGAGGAAAGGGATCAACCTCATTCTTTCACCAGGAAATCACTCCTGCAATAAATGAACCCAACCCTTCAATCGTGGCATTCATTGATCCAAGCACAGGGGAAAAGCCCTTATTTTTTTTACCTATTCACCTCTTCAATCCCAGCTCTGTTGCATTTTGCCCAATTTAATGTTTCCCCACTGGGGTTCCTGGGCATTGTCTGACGTGCATGCAATGTGAGACCTCAGGCTCTTGCATGTAACTTGTACCCCATGAGATTATAGAGATTCCTCCCTTATAACTAGATTTCTCCAAGTCCCTCTCTCCCACCACTCCTCACCAGGACAAACCCTCCTCAGAGAAATATATCCAGGACTAATGCCCACCCATCTCTTGCCAACACCCTCACCTTAGCGAAGGGTAGATTCTTGGAAGGAGGGGTTGGGCAGATGGAGTCGGGGAGACAATGCTTAAATCTTTCAGAGTGGTGACTCAAAAAATATTTATTTGGAAAGAAAATATATTTAGACAAAATGTTGCTGTTATATAACTCCTTTCTTTAAATATAGTTGAAAGAATAGATCTTGAATAAGATCATGTGTACATCAAAATTTCAGTTCTCTACCTAACTCACAACCTACATGTAATCTGAATGGCTTCTTACCAATCAAATCTACCTATTCTAGCCAATGTGTAAATCAATGACATTATTGATCATCAGCTCTGGGTAGGGCATGGTTGAGATCTCGACCGAGGTACAGAGATGTAGAGGAGAAGGTCCCTTCAAGAGCTTGGCAGTGGAGAAAAAAAGACAGTGGGAAAAGATGTCGTGCTCAGATTTTTATCCTATTTGCAGTTTATTTTAAATGACTGAATGACTGGAGGAGGGCTGGAGCAATGGCTCAGCAGTTACGGTGCTTGCCTGGCATGCACGAGTTTGCGAGTTCAAACCCCAGCACCAAGTATACAATAAAGTCTCGGAGCAACAGAGGCCACATGAAAAACTAAATAAAATTGATTCTGTCTTTCTCTCTCTTACTGTCCCTCTTTCTTTAAAAAAAAAAAATGCCTGGAGGATGCCCTCTTTTAAGGAGAAGATTTTGGAGAGTTATTGTTTACATGAACCTTTGCCCTAAATACTGAAGTCACAACCTAAGAATAGTGTACATTCAGAGGTCAAAAGTTTATACAAATATTCCCAGATAGCAGTGCCAGATGTTATAGCTTTGAGCATTGGAGACAGTCTGCCTGCATTGCAGCCAATGTGAATCCCAACTCAGTTTAGAATCTAGACACCTATCTTTTCTATATATGGTCTAATGCGTACACATACAGCAGTCATCCCAACAAAAGGCAACATGTAATTATAACGACTTAACTAGACAAAGTAATGAGTGGAATGGAACTTTCTTTTTGGAGAGCTTGTAGAGCTATGGAGGTCATAGCACAGAAGAGACTTGAAGGATGGGAAGGTTTAAGGAAGGCATGCTAGGAAGCAGGTCAGCCTCTGCAAAGATCCCAAGGTAAGAAAGGGTTCAGGAAGTACTGCCTCATGGATCTGGAGCTTGGGGAAGTCTAATCTCAAGGTCCTCACTTTGAGATTAGACTTCCCCAAGGAAGACTTCCTCAAGGTGGGGTCTTTGAAGAGTAATCCTGAGCCAGAAGTTCTTGGGCTATCGTTGAGCCTAGAACTGAGATGATATGACAAGTGACCACCAGGCGCAGGGCTCCATGGTGAGGGAAAAGCTGGTGCTCAGCATCTGCACCTCCTCCTTCTGTGTTCTGTCACATGCTCCAGAAGTTGAATGAATTTATTTTTTTCTTTTCCTAATGACAATTCCAGACTTCCTCACAGCTAAGCTTCTGGAAGGGTATTAGGTTTTGCTGAGTAGATGTTCTTGGTGGAGATTTGGAAAGCTAAAGAGACACAAGCTGTCTCCCAGCTGCTGGCCAGCACTAGGCAGAACTAACTGGGCTTTTCAGCAGGGGCAGCTTCCCTGTGGCTGGTCCCCAGCAGGAGGTTGCTAAGAATTGCAATTTTCTGATCCCCGGGCTCAGGCAGCAAAGGTTCCTAAATGTAGTCTTTGTAGTTCATGGCAGCTTCCTCTTTCCTGACTGAAGCAGAGGGAGCAGCTGCCTAAAGGCAGAACAGTTCTGGAAGGCTTCTCTTGAGCTTCCTCCAGCCCTTGTACAGATTTTCTAGGCCCCTAATTCCCTGTAGAATGTCTGCTTAGGAAACTAGAGAGGTGTCTCTTTCCTAAATATGAACCCTTCTTGATGGAGGCTCTAACCTGTGTTCAAAAGAGCAAAAGCTCTTTCAAAGAAATGTATCATTTACATCTTTATTTTCAAATCAGCAGAAGCTGACTTCCTGAGATCCCCAGTTCCCTGTATGAAGGACCTCTCTCCTCCTGTCGATTCCACAACCCTCAGGAATATATTGATTTTTAGCAAAAATAACCATAGGATTCAGGGATATTTAGATTGGAATTATTTACTCTGCATTCAGACACATTACTGGGCCCAGGAGGTAGCAACCAAAATTGATAACATAAAACGAGAAAATAAACATCTGAGACATGAAATCCATTTATAAAACCAAGGACCCATATTTGTACATAAAATCAGACCTTTCAAGAACTATAGAGAATTGATTTTTCCCCTCTTCCTTTTCAAAAAAAAAATTCATTATTTTTTTTATCCAGAACTTCCGCAACAGGAAAGTAGGGAGTTTGGACTGATCACTTTTTTTTTTCCTTTCCTTTTCTTTCTTTCCCGCCCCCCACCGACCTTTTCCTTCTTTGCTGTATTTTTTTTTCTTTCTGTAGTCTCTGTTTTGGCTTAATTTCTAAGGATTTTAGAAAAGTACAACTATGGAAAACTGCCTAAGATTTTCATGAAACTTTGAAATATATACAAAGGAATTTCTTTTTTCCATTAAAGTTTCAGTGTTAAAAGAAAATAATTGAACAGAAAATGAGCAGCTAAAGCACTATTGGTTAGACTCATCAGACAGCCCTTCTAGAGGCATCCAGGGCAATACAGCCCCTGGGAGCCCTTTCATTGTATTAAGAAATGATCACTGAAGGCCACTTGTATTCAAAGTAACTGCTTCTAAACCTATTGTATTGTTCGCTCTGAAACAGCACCTCTTCACCTCTGTTTCCTTGTCTGGATCCTCTTAATAGAGGACTCCTTTGTTTCACAATTGAATAGGCTCAGGGCATTGAAAGAGGTGTTTTGATGGCAGGTAGTGTCCAGTCAAAAGCTTCAAAATGCAGCAGAGAGGAAATGAAGAGGAAGTAAAAGAAAACAATAAAAAAAAAAGTATCACTCAAAGATTGAATCTGAAAATGGACTGGGGATTAGAGAAATGATCTTTAGTACAGCAAAGTTTCCCCATTTTGCATAGAGCAACAGCCACAAAGTAAGAGTATGATTAATGTTATTCTCTTTATATTCTCCACCATCTTCCTGAATCCTTTCTTTTTTTTAAATTTTTATTCGATAAACATGGTCTTACAACAGGAGGGGTTCATCATCAAGCAATCAAGAACAAAAGTGTAATGACAGAAAAAGCCAATATTGGTGCCAGACCATGATCCTGAATCCTTTCTTTAATCCCTTTTCAGTTTTTTGTTTTTTTTTTTTTAATAAAAACAAAATTCCCTATTCCCTTTTTTCTTGAGGTCCCTTACGTGTCTCTGAAGTCAGATCCAGAGTCTCCAACAGACATCTTCCAACTAGAATGTGGAAGATTTCTGTCCTACTTTCCTTACATTTTCCTTGTCCGTGTGAGAGCAATTCAATGGCTCAGCAAAGAATAAAGATGGAAACTTCTTCCCGATGTAATAGAACAGGCTCATCAAAAGATAATGTTGTGCGGAGAGGAATTGCTGAGCAATTTAATTCTCTACTGGCCACTAGCCTCCGAATACTCTTTGCAACAGACAGGTCTATTGATCAAATAACCCTCACTCCTTTAGTCACTATGGGGTGCACAAAGTAGAGTAGGAATACAAGAATCTGGAATCACAGCACCAGAGATTCGCCCCTACTGGATCATGTACATTTGCAACTTGTCGCATGAATCTATCATCAAGTATTATTTCACTGAATTATTTCCTGAACAAGATGGCTCTCCTGGCTGGGTACCTACCTGAGAAAAGAGAGGTTGTGGGAAAGAACGAAGGGCACCTCTGAAAGAAGGAGCTTGTTGGAAAGTCACAGGGATTGATATATTGATATATAGAAAAGAAAGTGGGGGGGTTATGGTTCACTTAAACACATCAATCCCTTTGATGCTAGGTTTGTGGATGTCAGGTCCGGGTCCTCTCAGAGTTGAAGAATGAAACCGACGGACACCGAGGCAAGCATAATAGACAGACTTTATTTTATGAAAATGATAGGAAGCAAAGCATAGGAAAAAGAGCAGACTCCCCCAGAGTGGGAGAAAAGGACAGAACCAAAGAGGCAGTTATGTTTACCCTTTTTATAGCAAGTTCACCCTTCAATTGGTCATCCTCTCCCTTCCCCCAAACTTAGGACATGGGGACGGGGGTAGGGGAGGGATTCTGACTGGGTCCAGCCTTGGGTTTGCACCTTAGGCATCAACAGAAAGAATATGGTGCCTGGCTTAGCAGAAGGGAGTGTCTGCATCTGGAACCACCTTGCCAGACCCTTCTCACCAGCACTGGGGAATGTCAAATTGATCTTGAGGGAGAACAACTGGTTTTCCCTTGATCAACTCAAACATTCTAACTACTCTGACAATAACTTTTTCCCCCTGTCTCATCTTGACGGTTCATTTCTTTACCCTTTATTCTTTTCCTTTTTAAATAGATGGCAACTGAGTTTAGGGGGGAAATGTTGTACCCTTATGATTTCTATCTATGACTACATTTTATCTAGCTTTAATAAAATCACCAGCGAGCAGAAGTAGGAATGTCCATGACACATTTCCTGACCTGTACAATCCTTATAATGTTTGTTTGCTGGTGGCTTCTGACTCAGGGACAGATGGGGGGCAGGGGCCAGGAAGGGAAAAGGGAGGACAATGCCTCTTGAAGTCAACTCAGACAATTAAAATTCCACCACATGGGCACCAACACCGGGAAAACTTTCCAGAGAACAAATAATCTTGGGCGGAGAAACCCTAACACAGCCTCTGAAGTCAAGGTCTCCAAAATCCAGATAGGAAAAGTTCTCGGCAAGATTTCTCTTGGCACAAGTCTCGAAAATTGAAATCAAATGCTGCACGGTGAAGCAGCTTCTAAGCAACTTCAAAACAGCACAGTCATAATTCATCTCTAGTCAAACAATGTGAGATTTTAATAAGAGCAACAGGAAAAGTTCTAGAAGGAAAGAACACTCCTAACTTCCATTGTTCTGCAAACAATCCCTCTCAAGTAACTTTTCCCCTGCAGTTGCCGAGTGGGTGTCTGATGATCGGAACAGGAGAAAAGGTAAATCATACTCTTTTATTCCAGTAAAAGATAAGTGTGATTATCTCTTACATAATTCTGGGTATATGATATGGAAATATATTTGCTTGTGTGATGTAGCAGAATTTGTGCTCGCCTAGCCTCCCACCCAAGTAACTGGAAAATATCCATGTGATGAGGGAATGTCCCTTGGAGCCCAGTTTCTTCTTGGCTTGGAGACTGGCTTGCAAAACGCACTGTGCAAATTATTTAACCTCTTTCTGTTTGACAAGAGCATCTGCAAAATGGGGTGGGGGTGGTGGTTCAGAAACTATATAAGCCTCATTTTGCCATGCAGGTACATAAACTCCTAAAAAGCCATGCTGTCCAGGAAAGTTTTGATAACATACCCAACAAAAATAACAACCATCACCCGCAAGCATCTGTAATCAGAACTCAGACCTAAACTTGATTCAGTGTTTATTAAAACTTCTTCCATCCTTAACAGTTCTAGAACTCCACACTAGGGTCACAAACATCTGTATTTTGAGTGAATGATAAGGCTTAAAAAAATTATTCAGGTTTTTCTTTTCTTTTCAAAACTTTTTACTTGAAATAATGATAGATTCATAGGAAATTACAAAAATAGTACAGAGAGATCTTATATGCTGTTGCCTTAGCTTCCTCCAATTAAAATATCTTATATAATTATAGTATATTATCAAAGTCAGTAAATTGACATTAGCACCTTATTATTGACTAGATTTAAACTTTACTGGGACTAGAACAGGTGTTCTCAAGCTGGACACTGCTAGAGATCATACGCATGATATTATGCTTGGAAGCGGCATGGTGTAGGGAATTTGACCTTGCTACCATTACACCTATATATTTTGGGTAAATTATTTAATGTCACTAAGCCTTAGTTTGTTCATCTGTAAAATAGAAATAAAACACCACCAAGTAAGTTGTTAGGAGGAAATATCTCTAGTTCAGTGAAACCATACATTAGAAGCCCCCAAAATACTAGTATCCTTCATTTCTTCATAAGACCTGACGCTTCAGTTCCCAGAAGTTTGAGGAGACCCATGTTCCCTCCTAATAATCATCCTGGTTCTTGATGATGATGATGATGATAATTATTATTATTATTGTTTTTCAGGCTGGTCCTGTCTCTTATAATCAGCATCCCTGTCAAAGGACTTCCAAAAAAGATTTTTGTAGGAAGATTCAATGCTGGGAAGGGCTTAAGGATACTCCTCTCAGAAGCAGCCTTCTGCCAAGGATAGTGACTTGAAAACCTTTGAACAAACCTGGTTTGTGAAGCCATCTAGCCAGTCTGGACTGTGTCCCCATGAGCTGACACCCAAGCTGGAGTTCAGAGCTGAGTTTCTCCTCCTACTCATTTCCTTCCCTGGCTGAGAGATGGCCCCTGGAATGATGGTAAGACTTTGACATTTGAGTCAGAGGGAGGGACTCAGTTCCCAATTGTGGGGTTTCTTCTGCCTTCTTGGTCATGCAGGTACACGATTTGTACCATTGTTCCTGAGGGTGACTATAAAACCCATATGGGCTTCTCCACCTAATTTTTATTGTGTATCATAATAATTTGTGTATTTATAAGCCAACTGGGTAAATGCCATCCGTCATTTTCTTTTTGGTACAGTGCCTGCTATTGCCTTAATGTTCAATTAATAAAATTGCAGTAATGACCCTCTTTCTGGCTTTCTCTTTTGGAAGCAAAGTTGGGCAGACAATGAGTCTGGAGTGGATTTCCTCAGAGCCTAGGTCCTTACCAGAGGTCAGAGGGTAACTGCAGTGCTGTGACAGAGATGAGTGGACAAGAGGGTTGTATGGAGGGAGCTATACAGATGGAGTTGAGAGAAAGGGACTTTAGGTGGGGATGGAGGCATTCTAGGCTTAAGTTAACTTTGGAAATTTTTGTGAAGATCTTTATCTTTGAGGTCAGACTGACTTTTATGAGAATCTTGGCTCTGTCATTGACCAGCTGTGTGCATTGGGACAAATTCTTTAAGCTTTATCCTCTCTCTTTTCTTACCTGTGAATACCTCTACTTTATGAAGGCTGACAAAGACTCTTTGCTTGACTAAACATTAGTGAGGCTCCTGAACTGTCTCATGGGACCCATCTATATAAGTTCTAGTTTTAACAAGAATGACTTCCCATCCTAGCTATTCGCTATTCGATCACCCTCCGTATTTGATCAAGTTCCTCATCCTCCACTATCCTCCAGGTGCTTTCTGATCACGCTGGCCTGTCCTTAGTAAGAATTCTAGGTGATTTTAGTCAGAACCCAGGCTTCTATTCCACTAATATTTTCTTTTAGTAAATTTCCTCTAGTGACTCCTACCTACCCTGTTCCTTTGCTATGAATTCGCATTTGCCCATGCTGTTTTCAGAGTTGATGCCGACCTCTCTCCCCGGCTCCAAAAGCCCATTACCTAGTCCCTATACTTTTGCATTGTTCCTGAATTTAAATGTCATTGAATAATTTTTTTCTTTAGCAAGCTACAGCAAAACAAAGGTGTGGGAGAGGGCACCTGGAACCTCAAAAAATGAAAATCTCCTCCCTATCCCAATCTTCTAGCAATACCCAAGCACAGTTAAACCTGGAACTCTTCATCTATCCACCATGGGTACCAAGGACCTACTACAGTGAATTCAGGTTTAGGGATTCGGTTTCAGCAGACCTTTAATGTTGGGTGTCAAACCTACCCCGGGCACACAGGAGGATAGCCACAGGAATAGCCATAGGATGGAGTTATACTGAGGATCCCCAGGGAGGTCACACCTAAGGCACGAATGCTTCCCAGGGACCCTCAGGTAACCAGGTGCTTGACAAGAAGGCCTCCCCCAGGGCAGGAAGAGCTTTTTTTCCTCTCCAGGGCAGCAGGGATGGAGCACTCCAGGGCTGCCTCTGTGCCAAAGGTGGCTTTCAGTGCTCTGAACAAGAGAACTTCGCGAGCGGCAGGGACGTGCGCGCGGGGGTTGGAGGTGGCTGGGAGCGGCTGGGAGCAGCGGGGCGAGCGGGGTGAGGACGAGGGGCGTCGGGCCCCGCTCCCGCGGCGCGCCGGCCGCCAGGTGGCACCAGGGGCCCGGGGCCTGGGCGCCTCCCGCGGGCAGCGCGGCGGGGCGGGGCAGGAAGGGGTTAAGGAGCTGGCGGAGCCGCCGCCGCGGCTCTTCGGGGAAACCCGGCGCGGGGCGCGGAGGAGGGAGCGGCCGCGGGCGGCGGGGCCCGGCCAATCGGGCGGCGGGCCCGGCGCGCGCGGAGCAGGCAACATGGAGGGAGGCGCGGCGCCCGGCCGCCCGTGACGCGCCGCTGCCCGGCCCGCTCGTCGGCGAGCCCGAGCCGCCCGCGGCCCCGGGGCGCGGAGATGAGCAGGTCCGTGGCGCTGCTGCTTTGCTTGCTGGGCTGCCACGTCTGGAAGGCAGTCACCAAGACGCTGCGGGAGCCCGGCGCCGGAGCCCAAGGTCGGTGGGCGGCGGCGGCGGCGGCGGGGCCGGGGGCTTTGTGTCGCGCCGGGCCTGGCGCAGAGCGGCGGCGGGAGGGTCCCGGGCTGCATCGTGGCCCGAGCCGCACCGGAGCCGCGCCGCACCGCGGGGCCTGCAGTCCCAGTGCAGCGCTCCCGAGGGGGCGGCGCCGCCCGGGGACGCGGGGCCCGCCGGGCAGATGCTCCCGGGGGGCTGGTGCGGGCGGGGGCGCGGGTGGCACCAGCTGTTGTTGTTGCTGCTGCTGCTGCTGCTGCTGCTGCTAGTGGTGGCTTGTCTGCATGCAGCCGAAGGTCTTTTCCTTTATGCCGTGACACTGACACGAGGCTCCATCTCCTTCGCCGCAGAAGAGGGCGGCCCAGGGCTCACCGCCGCAGCTCCCCACTCCCCGCTCCGGGCTTGGGTCCTAGAATCCCAGCTCCGAGACTGCGCTCGGCCCTTTTGTTGTGGCAGGGACAGGGCGGCCGCCGCCCCGGGGTGCCCCTGCGTCCCGGGTCCACGGCTGCTGCTCTCCACCAGCCAGCCGCAGTTTGGGAAAGTTTCGGGGTCCTCTCCCTACCCGACGTTTTTTCCAGACCTTTGGAGATTTTCTCAGCGGCCTAGGAATCATCGTAAGAGGAGAAAAAAATTGGAACTAGGAGGCCCGAATCACTTAAAAAAAAAAAAATCATATCTCCGTCTGTGTCTCCAGCTCGTGCCTTTTGTCTAATCTTTGGCCTCTGCAAATCTGCGTTCCAGCCATGGAAGTAATGTGATCGCCTCTGAGAATGGCCACAAGACTGTCTTTTGTTTTTTTACATCTGAATTTATCAGGAGGAAACCCCAGAGCTTTCTTAGCATGCTTTTGTGGGAACAAAAATCTAGTGCTTCTCTATTGCTGGCCTTTTAGCAAAGGGGATTGAGGCTCGCATATGAGCATCTGTAACCACCTAGGACACTGCTTCCCCAGCCCCTTTGGGCCTTTCAGGTCTCTGAGAAGGTTCTTGCCTGCAGCCACGTAGACCCCCAAGATCGCAGAAAGCTGTGTGGCCTGCAGAGTTGATCCTGCACATTGAAGGAGGAGGAGGGATCTATTCCAGTGTTCTCTTGCTGGGACCCTGCCTTACCGTTTTTTCCTCATGCTAACCCTCCCCTGGTGCCAGGGACCAGAGAATCCTGGATTTAACACACAGTCACAGGGAGGGGAGGCCCTGCAGGCAATCTGGGTTTAGTTTAGTACCTACATGTTGAATTAAAGATTTTTGTATCCGTCGTCACTTGCCGTTGTCTCTCAAATGCATTGCTTCTTCTAGAGTTACGGTAGAAAACGACTACTATATGTGTATAAATTTAGCAATGTGCTATGGAAGGGGAGACATTGACATGGTAGAAAAAGACCCATATGTCTCTTCATGTAGGAAGTGAATGTTTGTGGCATTAGATCATCAGTGATGAATTGTAGCCTCTTTCATTTATACCCTACTGCTTTTTTGAATCAGCTATTTTAGTGAATATGTTTATGTGCCTCAATGAAGCCATTCTTTACAAAGAGAAGGTTGAATTTTTTTTGTCACTGGAAATAGCAATATATGGAAAGATTGAGCTCATGCATTTATAAAATTGGGGAAGACATGGCTCCATTTTTGTTTTTAAGTCACCAAAAAGTCCTACTAGGTTTAGGTCTAAGATCATGTTTTACAGAGCTCTTGCTGCTGAACCCTCAGAAATGGAATGTTCTATGAAGGAGGGGGAATAATCAACCTGTGAGAATTTGCCATGGTTGAGTATCTTAGCATATGGTATGGCTTCAGTGGGAGTTCAGTGTCTTGTAATGTTCTTCCCCTTGGATTACTTAATTGACTGTTAGAGTAAGGATGAATTTTTAAGGTGTTGAATCCAGAAGCCATATCAGAAGTCAGGATCTACCCATCTGGCAACTGGATTTTGGGCTAGTTGTTGTTAAGGGAGTGGACAATTTCTCTTTTGACTTAAGCAATCACCTTCAACCCACTGAGTAGTTCTAAGCATCTGGACATTTCTCTTATTTTTTATTTAAAAAAAATTTTTTTTTCAGGGCTGAGGACCAAACTCCGGGTCTTGCATGTGCTAGGCAAGTGCTCTGCCACTGAGCTAAATCCCCAACCCCTCTCTTAATTTTTAAATTTATTTTTATTTTTATTTTTATTTTTTAGTGGTCCCAGGGGTTGAACCCAGGTCCCTGTGCATACTAGGGAAGCACTATACTACTGAGCCATATCCCTAACCCATCACTATTTCCTAACAATTTTAAAATTCATATCTTCTCTACTCTCCTGGATCCTGTGCACATTGAAGACATATTCTACATCTGATTTTACTTTGGATTTTTCACAGCAGGTTGCTGATCGTTTTGCTCATAGTTGGGGCTCAGGAAGTACTGAAAGGTTGAAAATGCTTGAGTATATACCATAGTGCAACTTCCAATTATCATTATGAGCATGTATGTTAAGGAGGAAAGCTCAAAGTCTAATTTTGCCAAAACCTAATTTGGAAGACTTGTGCTTATATTGTAGAAACAAACTTGAATCAGATTTGGAACAGGCGCATGCACACACACACATGTACACACCAACGGGGTCTGGAAATTACTCAAGTGAAATTGCCTAGAGATCTCAAATATATAGAAACCATACACTCTAGTATTCTGACTAGATTCCTGGGACTAAGTGATTTTTTTTAAGAGAGAGAGGGACAGTGAGAGAGATAGAAAGAACCAATTCTATTTAGTTTTTCATGCGGCTTTCATTGCTCTGACAATTCACTGTGTAGGTGGTGCTGGGGTTGAAACCCACATCCACGTGCATGCCAGGCAAGTGCCAAGCCATTGCTCCAGCCCAAGTGATACCTTTACTAAATTATTATTTAATATAACATCTGGAGAACCAACATCTGCCAAATTTGTTGGCATTACTTTGCTATTTATATATTCAAGATAGTTTTGACTTTAGATTCTCTTATAGCTGGTTTGAATCAGCAAAGCGATTTCCAATGTGGCAGTTATTTGCTATGTGGTTAATTTCACTAATGTGCACTAGCTGTAAAATATGATTGGGTGTTTTTATTAAGTGTCTACTCAGTTGCTCTGAAGTGTTTATAGTAGCTTTTTATGGAAATTTAACAGAAAGTATTATTCAGAAGTATTGACTAACTTTGACTCTGTACATCTAAAAAAAACTGCGTTGAGGCAGCTTGATAGATGGGGGGCCTCTCCTTGAAGAGCAGTAAGCTGTGCAGATGTACTCTATAGGGAAGTGTTTTTGAAGCCCAACACTGTTTGCTTGCCAAAAGAAAGGTCAGTACTAGGTGAAAGACTTCATGCTCAGACATCTATTGTTCAATGTTTATTTTGTTGCTATCATCTAACAGTAAGGTAGTTTGCAATGATGTGCAAACTTTTTGTTCATCTCAGGAAAGCCACAATGTGTCATAATATTTGAGCCAATGATTGGCTGCCTCTCTTCTCTCTTAAGAGCTCTATTCTTTGCCAAACACAAACTTCAGTTATTAGATCATTGTGATCAGTTGAAAGACTGAAGCAATGGAGCGCTATTAGGAGGGTCAGCCAACAAGTGTGACTTAGGCTAACATTACATTAAGAACAAAGAGCATGAATTTTTTTTTTCTCATTTTGCTGGAGATTGAACCCAGGGTTTCTTGCATGCTAGGAAAGCACTCTACCACTGACCTTCATCCCCAGTCCAAGAGCATACCATCTGAGTAAAACTCATGGGCTGCAGAAGCTAGACTTAAAAAGGCTGCTGGGGGCTTCCTTGAAAATCAGATGTGACAACTCTAAGTACAAGCAACAGCAACGTCTAGGGGATTTCTGGCAAAGTCTTAGAAATGATTTTATGATTTTTGTGTTTCGTTTTTGAGGTATGGTCTCAGAATGTTGGGTAGGCTGCCCTCAAATCCTAGAGTGATCCTCCTGCCTCAACCTCCTGAGTATCTGGAGGATATGCAGTTTATGAAGTATATTAGTAATCCTGCTTGTTCTTTAATACTTTGGAATTTACAGGTTACTAGCTGAAAATCCTAACCACAGGAAGAAAAATACTGAGTGAATTTCTAAACTAATAACTTTCAAATGACTTTCTTAATTTTAATCAGTTCTTCCTTTTGATACTGATATTTCTGCAAATCTCTATAAATCAAACTGTAAAATTTTACCATTGTTGGCAAATATTAAGTAATGTTAGTAAGTACTAATTCACTAGTTTTAGTAATAAGCGCATGGACTTAAGATAGCAGACATATATAACTTTATATTGAAAGAAAGCAAACATTTCAGAGGATTAGATGAGTTTGTGATGACAACTACCTTATGTACTTTTTGTGAATTGTGTAGTTTGATCAAGTTATACAGAAATATTGTAAACAAATCATTTTCATTTGATTTTTGCCATTACTTTATAACTTGAAGATCTCAGTTCTTACTGAATTATTTTGTTCCAGCAAACATTTAAGTGAATATATTTTTTAAATTAAGATTTAATTTTTCATTTTAAAGAGAGAAGGGGACCATGAGAAAGAGAGAATCAATTTTATTTAGTTTTTCACGTGACATTTGTTGCTCCACTACTTCCTTCTGTATGTGGTGCTGGGGTTTGAACCTGTGTCCTTGCACATTCCGGGCAAGCACCATAACTGCTAAGCCACCGCTCCAGCCCTTAAATTAAGTTTTAAATAGATCAATTAAGTTTATGAGTCACTGTTTTTAAAAGAAATTCTACAATGAGACCCAAGGCATGTCCTATATTAAGAAAATCTAATGTCTTTAAATACAGATTTGTAAACAGGCAAAATTTAAGGCAACTCCATTTAGAAAGGGCTTCTTAATAAGTTCATGGAAAATAAACAGTTTGAACCACATATTTTAAATGATTCCACTTTCTTGTGATCAAGCATTTTATTTGTCAGCTCTTCTTCCCTGATTTAATAATTGTTTTTATTTTTCTTTCATTTATCCCTTACAGAGTATATGAATGCTTACAGATTATAGAAATTAGACCCTTTCACGTGAATGACTCCACCTTTTCGTCTCTTACCTTTAGCTGGTATCTCAACTCCATTTCTTTCTTTCTTTCTTTTTTAAAGAAAGAGGGGACAGAGAGAGAAAGAGAGAAGCAATTTTTATTTAGTTTTTCATGTGACTTACATTCCTCATACCCTTCTGGGTGTACCTGGTGCTGGGGTTTGAACTCCTGTCCTCACACTTGCCAGGCAAGTGTCTTAACCCCCGAGCCACCGCTCCAGCCCCTTAACTCCAACTCCGTTTCTAATAGACACTTTTAATTCAGTGCGCTGATTTGAGTTTTTCACATGGTCTTCGT
>PVKS010025743.1:0-29484 GCA_004027875.1 Aplodontia rufa | reverse complement strand
CTGGGACGTGTTCGAGAAGGGGAGAGAAAGAGGAAAGTTCGGTGGGGAAGTGTTGTTCCTCCAAAACCGTGGTGCCGCTCCTTGGCGCCCGGTTCCTAGGGGGCGTGCCTAACATCACCTCAGAGAGTCACTTGGCCCCTCTCTTCCTGCTGTCCGCCGCCCGGTGTGGGGCAGGTTGGGCTGGGAGTTCGGTCCCTGACGAGTCTCCCACGTCTTTCCTTGTCGTCGCGGTGAGAGGAGGCTGCTCGTTACTGTTAAGAAGTGGGGGTCACAGTGGTGGTTGATCCTCCACTCCTCGGCTTAAGGGGCATGGAGAAGCCGGCACCCTGTGGGTGGTGACGACCCTTTCCCGCACTTCTTCTCCATCCTCATTTCCACTCTGCCCGTGGGCACAGCCTCCAGGGCTGGGAGGTGTCCTGAAGGGGAGAGAGAGAGAAAAGTTTGGTGGGGAAGTGTTGCTCTACCAAGCCCGGGGTGCCGCTACCTGGCACCCTATTCCCAGGGGGCTTGTCCAACTTCACCTCCGAGTCATTTGGCCCCTCTCCTCCTGCTGGGCACCCCCCAGCGGGTTTCCATTTTTGGGGGGTGGTCGGTCCCTGGCGGGTCTTGCACCCCTTTCCTTCCCATCATGGAGGCAGGATGGTGCTCGTTCCAGTTATGAAGGGTGTGTTACCATGGTGATTGATCCTGCCCTCGTTGGTTTGGAGGGGTGTGAAGAAACCGGCACCCGGCGGGGGTGACGACCTATTCATGCACTTCTACTCCATCCGCTTTTCACTCAGCCCTGGGGCACAGCCTCCGGGGCTGGGAAGAGGAGAGAAAGAGGAAAGGTCGGTGGGGAAGGGTTGGTCCACCAAGCTCTGGATGCGCTCAGAGATGCCCTGTTCCCAGGGGGCATGTTCAACAGGACCTCCGAGCCTCGCTTTGCCCCTCTCTTCCTGCCTGCCGCAGACCGGCAGGGGTATTGCTGGGAATTGAAGTCTGGCCCTGGTGGGTCACACGTGACTTTCCGTCCCAACATGGGGGGAGGAGGGTGCTCATTCCCGTTACAAAGTAGGGTGTCTCCGTGTTGGTTGCTCCTGCCCTCTTCGGCTTCCAGGGGCGGGGTGACGCCGGCACCCTGTGGGTGGTGACGACCCTTTCTCGCACTTCTCCATTCTCTTTTCCACTCCGTCCGGGGGCACAGTCTCAGAGGCTGGGACGGGGTCGGGAATGGGAGAGAGAGAGGGAAGTTCGGAGGGGAAAGGTTGCTTCGCCAAGTTCGGAAGGCCGCTTTGCGACGCCTTGTTCCCAGGGGGCTTGTGCATCTGGACCTCCTAACGTTCCTTGACCCCTCTCTTCCTGCTGAACGCCCCCCTGGCCGTGGACGGGTTGATGGGGGAGGTCGGTACCTAGAGGGTCTCTCATGCCTTTTCTTCCGTTTGCGGGGACAGGAGGGTGTTCATTCCCCTTAGGAGGAGGGGGATCACCATGGTTGTTGATCCTGCCCTCCTGGTCTTGGAGGGGTGGGTAGAAGCTGGCAGATCATGGGAGGTTACGAACCTTTCCTGCACTTCTACTCCATCCTCTTTTCAATTCGCCATGGGGCATGGCTTCCAGGGCTGATACGGGGTCGGGAAGGGCAGAGAGAGACAAAAGGTCTGTGGCGAAGCATTCCTCCGCCAAGCCTGGGGTGCCGCTCCCTGGCACCCTGTTTCCAGGGGGCTTGTCCAAATTCACCTCCGAGAGTCACTTGGCCCCTCTCTTCCTGCTGGGCGCCGCCCGGAGGGTTTCCATTTTTGGGGGTGTGGTCGGTCCCTGGCGGGTCTTGCACCCCTTTCCTTTTCATCACGGTTGCAGGATGGTGCTCGCTCCACTTATGAAGTGAATGTCACCATGGTAATTGATCTTGCCCTCTTTGGTTTGGAGGGGTGTGAAGAAGCCGGCACCCATTTGGGGATGAGGACCCTTTCATGCACTTCTACTCCATCCTCATTTCATTCAGCCCGGGGGCACAGCCTCCAGGGCTAGGAATGTTCGGGAACAGGAGAGAGAGAGAAAAGTTCGGTGGGCAAGGGTTGCTCCTACAAACCCGGGGGGCCGCTCCTCAGGGCCTATTTCCCAGGGGACGTGTCCACCGGGACCTCCGAGAGTCAATTAGCCCCTCTCTTCCTGCTGGCCTCCGCCCGGCGGGGACGTTGTGCGGGGGGAGGTCGGTTCGTGGCGGGTCTTGGGTGCTTTTCTTTCCCGTCGCTGGGGAAGGAGGGTGCTCATCCCTTTACAAAGTGGGGGGTCACCGTGGTGGTTGATCCTGCCCTCGTTTGCATGGAGGGGCGGGGAGAAGCCGTCACCCTGTGGGCAGTGATGACCCTTTTCTGCACTTCTTCTCCATCCTCTTTTCCACTGGACCTGGGGGCACAGCCTCCAGGTCTCCGAGGAGTCAGGAAGGGCAGAGTGAGAGGAAAGGTCGGTGGGGAGTTTTGCTCCGCCAGGCTGGGGTGCCGTTCCCTGGCACCTTGTTCCCATGGGCCTGTCCAACTTGACCTCGGAGATTCACTTGCCTCCTCTCTTCCTGCTGGGCGCCACCTTGCGGGGGGCTGGCTGAGGGGGGAGTTCGGTCTCGGGCGGGTCTCGCGCGCCTTTCCTTCCCATCATGGTGGCATGAGGGTGCTCGTTCCAGTTACGAAGGGGGGTCACCATGGTGATTGATTCTGCCCTGGTAGGTTTGGAGGGGTGTGAAGAAACCGGCACCCTGTGGGGTTGTGACGACCCTTTCCCGTAATTCAATGCCATCCTATTTTCACTCATCCTGGGGGCACAGCCTCCAGGGCTAGGAAGGGTCGGGAAAGAGAGAGAGAGAGAGGAAAAGTCAGTGGGCAAAGATCACTCTGCCATGTCCTGGATGTGCTCAGAGGCGCCCTGTCCCCAGTGGGCGTGTCCACCAGGACCTCCCAGCATCGCTTTGCCCCTCTCTTCCTCTTGGCGCCGCCTAGCGGGGGTGGTTTCGGGGGGAGAACGGTCCCTGGCGGGTCTCGTGTGCCTTTCTTTCCCGTCGCGGAGGCAGGAGTGTGTTCTTTCCCGTTACAGGGTGGGGGTTCGCCGTGGTGGTTGATCCTGCCCTCTTTGGCTAGGAGGACCGAGGAGAATCCGGCAGCCGGTGGGCGGTGACGACACCTTCCCGCACTTGTTCTCCATCCTCTTTTCCAACCCACCCTGGGGCACAGCCTCCTGGGCTGGGACGGGTTTGGGAAGGGGACAGAGAGAGGAAAGGTTGGTGTGGAAGGGTTGCTCCGCCAATCCCAGGGTGCTGCTCTGTGGCACCCGGTTCCCAGGGGGGTGTCCATCGGAACCTCCGAGAGTCACTTAGCACCCCTCTTCATGCTATCCGCCACCTGGCACGGGTCGGGGTGGGGGGGAGGTCGTTCTCTGGCAAGTCTCGCATCCTTTCCTTCCCATCGCGGTGGCAGGAGTGTGCTCTTTCCCTTTATGAAGGGGGTGTCGCCGTGGTGGTTGATCCTGCTATTGTTGGCTTGGATGCGTGGGGAGATGCGGGCACATGGTGGGGGGTGACGACACTTTCCCTGCACTTCTACTCCATCCTATTTTCACTCAACCTTGGGCACAGGCTCTGGGGCTGGGCCGGGGTTGGGAAAGGGAGAGAGAGAGGAAAGGTCGGTGGGGATAGATTGCTCCACCATGGCCGGGGAGCCACTCCATGGCGCCCTGTTGCCAGGGGGCTTGTCCAACTTCACCTCTGAGAGTCACTTGGCCCCTCTGTTCTTGCTGGGCACCGCCCGGCGGGTTGCTGGGTTTGGGGGGGTGGTCTGTCCCTGGCGGGTCTTGCACCCCTTTCCTTCCTGTCGTGGTGGCAGGATGGTGCTCGTTCCATGTGTGAAGGGAGTTTCACTATGGTGATTGATCCTGCCTTTGTTGTTTTGGAGGGGTGTGAAGAAACCGGCACCCAGTGGGGGGTGATGACTTATTCCCACACTTCTACTCCATCCTCTTTTCACTCAGCCCTGGGGCACAGCCTCTGGGGCTGGGAAGGGTAGAGAAAGAGGAAAGGTCGGAGGGGAAGGGTTGCTCCGTCAAGCCCTGGATGCACTCAGCGGTGCCCTGATCCCAGGGGGCTAGTCCACCAGGACCTCCCAGCCTCGCTTTGCAGCTCCCTTGGTGCCCACCGAGGACTGGCAGGGGATTGGCTGGGGATGGAAGTCGGGCCCTGGTGGGTCTAACGTGACTTTCCTTCCCAAGGCGGGGGGAGGAGGGGGCTCATTCCCGTTACAAAGTGGGGCGTCGCCGTGTTGGTTGCCCCGGCTCTCTTCGGCTTCGAGTGGCGGGGTGAAGCTGGCTTTCTGTGGGTGGTGACGACCCTTTCTCGCATTTCTTCTCCATCCTTTTTTCACTCCACCAGGGGGCACGGCTTCCAGGGCTGTGACGTAGTCTGGAAGGGGAGAGAGAGAGAAATGGTCGGTGGGGAAGTGTTGGTCCACCAAGCCTTGGATGCGCTCAGCGGTGCCCTGTTCCCAGGGGGCATTTCCACCAGGACCTCCGAGCCTCACTTTGCCCCTCTCTTCCTGCCCGCCGCCACCGGCAGGGGATTGGGTGGGGATGGAAAACGGGGCCTAGCGTGTCTCGCGTGACTTTCCTTCCCAACGCGGGGTAGGAGGGTGCTCATTCCTGTAACAAAGTGGGGTTCAACGCGACCTCCGAGATCACTTGACTTCTTCCTGTTTGGAGCAGCCCGAGGTTGGCAGAGTGGGGGGAGCGGTTGGTCCCTGGTGGTTATCGGACGCTTGTACTTCCCATCACGTGGGCAGGTGGGTGCTCGTTCCCGTTACGAAGGTGGGGTCACCGTGGTGATTGATCCTGCCTTCGCTGGTTTGGAGGGGTGTGAAGAAGTCGGCACCCGGTTGGGGGTGACGACCCTTTCCTGCACTTCAACTCCATCCTCTTTTCACTCAGCTCGGGGGCACAGCCTCCATGTTGGGAAGGATTGGGGACAGGAGAAAGAGAGGAAAGGTCGGTGGGGAAGGGTTGCTCCACCAAGCCCTGGATGCGCTCACAGGCGCCCTGTCCACAGTGGTCGTGTCCACCGGGACCTCCCAGCATCACTTTGCCCCACTCTTCCTGTTGGCGAAGCCCGACAGGTGGCGGTTTGGGGGGGAGAACTGTCCCTGACGGGCCTCGTGTGCCTTTCCTTCCCATCAGAGGGGCAGGAGGGTGCTCATTACCCTTACAAAGTGGAGTGTCGCCGCGGTAGTTGATCCTGCCCTCCTTGGATTGGAGGGGCTTGGAGAAGCTGGCAGGCGGTGGTCGGTGACGACTTTTTCCCGCACTTTTTCTCCATCTTCTTTAACATTCCACCCGTGTGAACAGCCTGCGGGGTTGGGACAGGGTCGGGAATGGGAGAGAGAGAAAAAAATGGGTGGGGAAGGGTTGCTCTGCCAAACCCAGGGGGCCGCTGCACAGCACTTTTCCCCAGGGGTCGTGTGCACCGGGACCGCTGAGAGTCACTTGGCCACTCTCTTCCTGGTGGCCGCCCCCCGGGGGGTGCGGTGTGGGTTTGGATGTTGGTCCCTGGCGGATCTCGAGTGCTTTTCCTTCCCGTCGCGGGGGGAGGTGCGTGCTCATCCTGTTAATAAGTGGGGGGTCGCCGTGGTGGTTGATCCTGCCCTCGTTGACTTGGTGTGGCGGGGAGAAGCTCGCACCCTGTGGGCGGTGAAGACCCTTTCCTGCACTTCTTCTCCATTCTCTTTAACATTCTGCCAGGGTGCTCAGCCTCCGGGGCTGGGACGGGGTCGGGAATGGGAGAGAGAGAGGAAATGTCGGTGAGGAAGGGTTGCTCCACCAAGCCCGGGATGTGCTCAAAGGCGACTTGTTCCCAGGCTTCGTGTCCAAAGTGACCTCTGAGAGTCACTTGTCCCCTCTCTTCCTGCTGGGCAACGCACAGTGGGTGCCGGCTGGGGGGTGATGTCTGTCCCTGGCTGGTCTCCCGGGCCTTCCCATCACGGGGGCAGAAGGGTGCTGATCCCTATTACGAAGCTGGGGGTAGCCATGGTGTTTGATCCTCCCCACCTCGGCTTGGAGGGGCATACAGAAGCCGGCAACCTGTGGGCGGTGACGACCCATTCCCGCACTTCTTCTCCATCCTTTTAACATTCCGCCCCGGTGCACAGCCTCTAGGGCTGGGAAGGGGTCGGGAATGGGAGAGAGGATAGGTCAGTGGGAAATGGTTGCTCTGCCAAACCCGGGGGGCCGCTCCACAGCGCATTTTTCCCAGGGGGCGTGTCAACCAGAACCTCCGAGATTCACTTGGCCCCTCTCTTACTGCTGGCCGCCACCTGACGGGGGGCGGTGTGGGTGGGGAGGTCGGTCCGTGGCGGGTCTCGCGTGCTTTTCCTTCCCATCGCGGGGGGAGGAGGTGCTCATCCCGTTAAAAGTGGGGGGCCGCCGTTGTGAACAATCCTGCCTTAGTTGGCTTGGAGGGGCGGGGAGAAGCCGGCACCCTGTGGGCAGTGATGACCCTTTCCTGCACTTCTTCTCTATCCTCTTTTCCACACCGCTCGGGGGCACAGCAGGCAGGGCTCGGAGGAGTCGGGAAGGGGAGAAAGAGAGGAAAAGTCGGTGGAGAAGTGTTGCTCCACCAAGCCCGGGGTGCCGTTCCCTGGCACCCTGTTCCCAGGGGGTTGTCCAACTTGACCTCTGAAAGTCACTTGGTCCATCTCTTCCTGCTGGGCGTCGCCCAGCGTGGCACCGGAAGAGGGGGGAGATTGGTCCCTTGCAGATCTCGCACCCCTTTCCTTCCCGTCGTGTTGGCAGAAGGGTGCTTGTTCCACTTATGAAGGGGGCTCACCATGGTGATTGATCCTGCCCTCGTTTTTTGGGAGGGCTATGAAGAAACCGGCTCCCGGTGGGCGGTGGTGACCCTTTCCCGCTCTTCTACTCCATCCTCTTTTCACTCCGCCTGGGTGCACAGCTGGCAGGGCTGAGAGGAGTCGGGAAGGTAAGAGAGAGAGGAAAGGTCGGTGGAGAAGTGTTGCTCCGCCAAGCCCGGGGTGCTGCTCCGTGGTGCCCTGTTCCTAGGGAGCGTGTCTAACGTGACCTCAGAGTGTCACTTGGCCCCTCTCTTCCTGCTGTCCGCTGCCTGGGGTGGGGCTTGTTGGGCTGGGAGGTCGGTCCCTGGTGAGTCTCCCACTCCTTTCCTTTCTGTCATGGTGAGAGGAGGCTGCTCTTTCCTGTTACGAAGGGGGGAGTCACAGTGGTGGTTGATCCTTCAGTCCTCGGCTTGGAGGTTGTGGAGAAGCCGGCAACCTGTGGGCGGTGACGACCCTTTCCCGCACTTCCTCTCCATCCTCTTTAACATTCCGCCCTGGTGCACAGCCTCAGGTGCTGTGACGGGGTTGTGAATGGGAGAGAGAGAGGAAAGGTAGGTGGGTAAGTGTTGCTCCGCCAAGCCCAGGATGCCCACAGACGCGCCCTGTTCCCAGGGTTCGTGTCCAACGTGACCTCTGAGAATCACTTGGCCCCCTCTTCCTGCTGGGCGCCGCCCAGCGGGGGGCTGGCAGGGGTGTGAGGTCAGTCTGTGGCCAGTATCCCAGGCCTTCCCGTCGCTTGGTGAGAAGTGTGCTGGTTTCTGTTACGAAGCTGGGGGTGGCCATGGTGTTTGATCCTCCCCTCCTCGGCTTGGAGGGGCATGGAGAAGAAGCCGGCAACCTGTGGGCGGTGATGACCATTTCCCGCACTTGTTCTCCATCCTCTGTTCCAATCCACCCTGGGGCACAGCCTCCGTAGCTGGGACGGGGTTGGGAAGAGTACAGAGAGGAAAGGTCAGAGGGGAAGGGATGCTCCTGCCAAGGCCGAGGTGCCACTCCCTGGCAACCTGTTCCCAGGGGACGTGTCCAACTTGACCTCTGAGAGTTACTTGGCCCCACTCTTCCTGTTGGGCAACGCTGGCTTGGGGCAGGATGGGATGGACGTCGGTCCCTAGCGGGTCTGGCATGCCCTTCCTTCCCTTCGCGGGTACAGGAGTGTGCTCGTTCCCGTTATGAGGGGGTTCACCGTGGTGATTGATCCTGCCCTCTTTTGTTTGGAGGGATGTGAAGAAGCCGGCACCCGGTTGGGGGTGACGACCCTTTCCCGCACTTCTCCATCCTCATTTCACACAGCCCAGGGGCACAGTTTCCAGGGCTGGGAAGGGTTGGGAACAAGAGAGAGGGAGGAAAGGTCGGTGGAAAGGGTTGCTCAACCAAGCCTGGGGGGCCGCTCCATAGGGTCTTTTACCCATGTGGTGTTTAACCGGGACCTCTGAGGGTCACTTGGCCCCTCTCTTCCTGCTGTCCGCCCCCGCACATGGGGCGAGGTAGGGGGGAGGTTGGTCTCTGGCCGGACTAGCACTGCTCTCCTTCCCAACACGGGGGCAAGTGGGTGCAGGTTTCCATAAGAATGGGAGTTCACCGTGGTAGTTGATCCTGCCCTCGTTGGCTAGGAGGCGCGGGGAGACTCCGGCACCTGGTTGGGGATGACGACACTTTCCCTGCACTTCTACTTCATCCTTTTTTCAATCAGCCATGGGGCACAGCCTCTGGGCCTGTGACGGGGTCGTGAAGCGGAGAGAAAGAGGAAAGTACGGTGGGGAAGGGTTGCTCCGCAAAGCCCTGGATGCGCTCACAGGTGCCTTGTTCCCAGTGTGCATGTCCACCGGGACCTCCCAGCATTGCTTTGCCCCTCTCTTCCTGTTGGCGCCACCCAACAGGGGGCAGTTTGGGGGTGAGATTGGTCCCTGGCGTGGCTCGCGTGCCTTTCTTTCCCGTCTCAGGGGCAGGAGGGTGCTCATTCCCGTTACAAAGTGGAGTGTCACTGTGATAGTTGATCCTGCCCTTCTTGGATTGGAGGGGTTGGAGAAGCCGGCAGCCGGTGGGCGGTCAAGAACTTTTCCCGAACTTCTTCTCCATTTTCTTTAACATTCCACCTGGGTGCACAGCCTCCGGGGCTGGGACGGGGTCGGGAATGGGAGAGAGACAAGAAAGATCGGTGAGGAAGTGTTGCTACGCGAAGCCCGGGGGGCCGCTGCAAGGCGCCCTGTTCCCAGGGGGCGTGTCCACCAGGACCTCCGAGCCTCGCTTGGCCCCTCTCTTCATGCCTGCCGCCAACAAGAAGGGGATGGGGTGGGGTTTGAAGTCAGGCCCTGGCAGGTCTAGGGTGCCTTTCCTTCACTTCACTGGTGCAGGAGGATGTGCATTCCTATTACAAAGTGGGGTACATCGTGGTGGTTGCTCCTGCCCTTTCCGGCTTGGAGGGGCATGGAGAAGCCGGCAACCTGTGGGCGGTGATGACCCTTTCCCACACTTGTTCTCCATCCTCTGTTCCAATCCACCCTGGGGCACAGCCTCCGTAGCTGGGACGGGGTTGGGAAGAGTAGAGAGAGTAAGGATCAGAGTAGAAGTGTTGCTCTGCCAAGGCCGGGGTGCCGCTCCCTGGCGCCCTTTTCCCAGGGGGCGTGTCCAACTTGACCTCTAAGAGTTACTTGGCCCCACACTTCCTGTTGGGCAAGGCTGGCTCGGACCTGGATGGGGTTCAGGTCGGTCCCTAGCGTGTCTTGCACACCTTTCCTTTCCGTCGCGAGTCCAGAAGTGTGCTCTTTCCCGTTATGAAGGGGTTTCACCGTGGTGATTTATCCTGCCCTCTTTCATTTGGAGGGGTGTGAAGAAGCTGGCACCCAGTTGGGGGTGGCAACCTTTTCCTGCACTTCTACTCCATCCTCATTTCACTCCGCCCGGGGGCACAGACTCAAGGGCTGGGACGCGGTCTGGAAGTTGAGAGCGAGAGTAAAGGTCGGTGGGGAAGGGCTGCTCCGCCAAGCCCGCATGCGCTCAGAAGTGCCCTGTTCCCAGGGGACGTATCCAGTGGGACCTCCTAGCATTGATTTGCTCCTCTCTTCCTGGTGGCGCCGCCCGGCGGGGGGTGGTGTGGAGGGTAATTTCGATCCCTGGCGGATCTTCCGTGCCTTCCCATCGCGGCAGCAGGAGGGTGCTGGTACCTGTTACCAAGCTGGGGGTCGCCATGGTCGTTGATCCTGCCCTCCTCGGCTAGGAGGGGCTGGGAGAAGCCGGGACCCTGTGGCCGGTGACGACCCTTTCCCACACTTCTTCGCCATCTTGATTTCCACTGCGTCAGTGGGCACAGCCTCCAGAGCTGGGAGGTATCAGGAAGGGAAGAGAGAGAGGAAAGTTCGGTAGAGAAGTGTTGCTCTGCCAAGCACAGGGTGCCCTTCCCTGGTACCCTGTTCCCAGTGGGTGTGTCCAACGTGACCTCTGAGAGTCACTTGGTCCCTGTCTTCCTGCTGGGCGTCGCCCAGCGGGAGGCCAGCTGTGGGATGAGGTCAGTCTCTGGCCGGTCTCCCGGGCCTTCCCATCGCGGTGGTAGAGGGGTGCTGGTTCCTGTTACGAAGCTGGGGGTCGCCATGGTGTTTGATCCTCCCCTCCTCGTCTTGGGCGCCGCTGGGTGGGTTACTGGGTTTGGGGTGGTGGTCGGCCCCTGGCAGGACTTGCACGCCTTTCCTTCCCGTTGCGGTGGCAGGATGGTGCTCGTTCCACTTACGAAGGGGGTGTCACCATGGTGATTGATCCTGCCCTCGTTGGTTTGGAGGAGTGTGAAGAAACCGGCACCCGGTGGGGGGTGACGACTTATTCCCGCACTTCTACTCCATCCTCTTTTCACTCAGCCCTGGGGCACAGCCTCCGGGGCTGGGAAGGGGAGAGAGAGGAAAGGTTGGTGGGGAAGGGTTGATTCGCCAAATTCGGGGAGCCGCTCTGCGGCGCCTTGTTCCCAGGGGGCTTGTGCATCTGGACCTCCTAACGTTCCTTGACCCCTCTCTTCCTGCTGAACGCCCCCCCTGCCGGGGAGGGGTTGATGGGGGAGGTCGGTACCTAGCGGGTCTCTCACGACTTTTTTTCCCTTTGCGGGGGCAGAAGGGTGTTCGTTCCCCCCTTAGGAAGAGAGGGTTCACCATGGTGTTGATCCTGCCCTCCTGGTCTTGGAGGGGTGGGTAGAAGCTGGCAGCTGGTTGGCGGTGATGACCCTTTCCCGCACTTCTTCTCCCTCCTCTTTTCCACTCCACCCGAGGTACACCCTCCAGGGCTGGGACAGGGTCGGGAAGGTGAGAGAGAGAGTAAAGGTCTGTGGGGAAGGGTTGCTCCGCCAAGCCCGGGATGCGCTCAGAGGCGCCCTGTTCCCAGGGTTCCTGTCCAACGTGACCTCTGAGAGTGACTTGGCCCCTCTCCTCCTGCTGGGCGCCGCCCAGCGGGGTGCAGCCTGGGGGGTGATGTCAGTCCCTGGCCGGTCTCTCTGGCCTTCCCATCGCTGGGGCAGAAGGGTGCTGGTTCGTGTTAGGAAGCTGGGGGTCACCATGGTGTTTGATCCTCCCCTCCTCGGCTTGGAGGGGCATGGAGAAGCCAGTACCCTGTGGGTGGTGACGACCGTTTCTCCCACTTCTTCTCCATCGTCTTTTCCACTCCGCCCGGGGGCACAGTCTCAGTGGCTTGGACGGGGTCTGAAATGGGAGAGAGAGAGGAAAGGTTCGTGGGGAAGGGTTGATTCGCCAAGCTCGAGGTTCCGCTCTGCGGCACCATGCTCCCAGGGGGCTTGTGCACCTGGACCTCCGAACGTCCCTTGACTCCTCTCTTCCTGCTGAACGCCCCCCCGGCAGGGGGCGAGTTGATAGGGGAGGTCTGTACCTAGCGGTGCTCTCACGCCTTTTCTTCCCTTCGCGGGGACAGGAGGATGTTCGTTCCCCTTAGGAAGAGGGGGATCACCATTGTTGTTGATCCTGCCCTCCTGGTCTTGGAGGGGTGGGTAGAAGCCGGCAGCCGATGGGAGGTGATGACCCTTTCCTGCACTTCTACTCCATCCTATTTTCACTCCGCCCAGGGGCATGGCTTCCAGGGCTGAGACGGGGTCGGGAAAGGGAGAGAGAGAGAAAAGGTCTTTGGGTAAGCGTTGCTCCACCAAGCCCAGGGTGCCGCTTAAAGGGGCCCTGTTCCCAGGGGACTTGTCCACCGGGACCTCCCAGCATCGCTTTTCCCGTCTCTTCCTGTTGGCGCCGCCCGACAGGGGGAATTTTGGGGGGGGAGATCGGTCCCTGGCGGGTCTCGCGTGCCTTTTTTCCCATCGCGGGGACAGGAGTGTGTTCTTTCCCGTTACAAAGTGGGGGTTCGCCGTGGTGGTTGATCCTGCCCTCTTTGGCTTAGAGGGGCGAGGTGAATCCGACAGCCGATGGGCGGTGATAACCATTTTCCACACTTGTTCTCCATCCTCTTTTCCATTCCACCCTGGTGCACAGCCTCTGGGGCTGGGACGGGGTCGGAAAGGGGAGAGAAAGAGGAAAGTTCGTTGGGGAAGTGTTGCTCCGCCAAGCCTGGGGTGCTGCTCCCTGGCACCCTGTTCCCAGGGGGCTTGTCCACCTGAACTTCTGAGAGTCACTTGGCCCCACTGTTCCTATCGGCAAAACCCCGGCGGGGGTGATGTGGGGCAGAGGTCGGTCCCTGGCCTGTCTCGCTTGACTTTCTTTCCAGTTGCAGGGGGAGGAGGGTGCTCATTTCCGTTACAAAGTTGGGGGTCGCCGCGGTGGTTTATCCTGCCCTCCTAGGCTTGGAGGATCAGGGATAAGGCGGCACCCTGTGGGTGGTGAGGACCCTTTCCTGCACTTTTTTTCCATCCTCTTTTCCAATTCCCCTGGGGGCACAGCCTCCAGGGCTGGGAGGATTCGGGAAGGGGAGGGAAAGAGGAAAGGGCAGTGGGGAAGTGTGGCTCCGCTAAGACTGGTGTGCCGCTCCGTGGCGCCCTGTTCCTAGGGGGCGTGTCTAACGTGACCTGCGAAAGTCACTTGGCCCCTCTTCTCCTGCTCTCCGCCGCCCAGCGAGGAGTGGGGAGGGCTGGGAGTTCAGTCCCTGGTGGGACTCCCATGCCTTTCCTTTACGTCGCAGGGAGAGGAGGCTGCTCTTTCCTGTTAGGAAGTGTGGTTTGCAGTGGATGTTGACCCTGCACTCCTCCGCATGGAGGGGCAGGGAGAAGCCCAAACCCGGTGGGGGGTGACAACCCTTTCCTGCACTTTTTATCCATCCTCTTTTCCACTCCGCCCGGGGGCACAGCCTCCAGGGCTAGGACTCAGTCGGGAAGGTGAGAGAGAAAGTAAAGGTCGGTGGGGAAGGGCTTCTCCGCCAAGCCCGCATGCTCTCAGAGGAGCCCTTTTCCCAAGGGGCGTGTCCAATTGGACCTCCTAACATTGCTTTGCTCCTCTCTTCCTGGTGGCGCCGCCTGGCGGGGGGCAGTGTGTGGGGTAAGTTCGGTCCCTGGTTGTTCTTCGGGGCCTTTCCGTCGCGGGGACAGTAGGGTGCTGGTTCCTGTTACGAAGCTGGGGGTCGTCATGTGGTTGATCCTGCCCTACTCGGCTTTGAGGGGCGGGGAGAAGCCGGCACCCTGTGGTCGGTGACGATTCTTTCCCACACTTCATCTCCATCCTGTTTTCCACTCAGTCCGTGGGCACAGCCTCCGAGGCTGGGACGGGGTCGGGAATGGGAGAGAAAAAGGAAAGTTCAGTGGGGAAGTGTTGCTCCGCTAAGCCCAGGGTGCGGTTCCCTGGAACCCTGTTCCCAGGGGGCTTGTACAACTTGACCTCCGAAAGTCACTTGGTACATCTCTTCCTGTTGGGTGCCACCCAGCGGGCACCGGATGAGGTGGGATGTCAGTACCTAATGAGTCTCACACGCCTTTCCATCCAGTCTCGGGTCCAGGAGGGTGCTCGTTCCTGTTAAGAAGGGGGTTCACCTTAATGATTGATCCTACCCTCCTTGGTTTGGAAGGGTGTGAAGAAGCCGGCACCCGGTTGGGGGTGACGACCCTTTCCCTTACTTCTGCTCCATCCTCATTTCACTCAGCCTGGGGGCACACCATCCAGGGCTGGGCAGGTACCGGAACAGGAAGAGAGAGGAAAGGTCGGTGGGGAAGGGTTGCTCCACCAAAGCCGGGGAGCCGCTCCACAGCGCCTTTTCACTTGGCCCCTCTATTCCTGCTGGCCTCCGCCCGGCGGGGACTGTGTGCGGGATTTGGTCGGTCCGTGGCTGGTCTTGCGTGCTTTTCCTTCCCGTCGCGGGGGGAGGAGGGTGCTCAACCCATTACAAAGTGGGGTGTCATAGTGGTGGTTGATCCGGCCCTCGTTGGCTTGGAGGGGCGGGGAGAAGCCGGCACCTTGTGGGCAGTGACGAACCTTTCCTGCACTTCTTCTCCATCCTCTTTTCCACTGGGCCTGGGGGCACAGCCTCCAGGGCTCCGAGGATTCGGGAAGGGGAGAGAGAGAGGAAAGGTCGGTGGGGAGTGTTGCTCCTCCAGCCCGGGGTGCGGTTCCCTGGCACCCTGTTCCCAGGGGCCTGTCCAACTTGACCTCGGAGATTCACTTCTCCCCTCTCTTCCTTCTGGGAGCCACCTGGTGCAGGGCTGAGTAAGGGGGGAGTTTGGTCCCTGGCGGGTCTCGCACGACTTTCCTTCCCGTCAAGGTGGTAGGAGGGTGCTTGTTCCAGTTACGAAGGGGGGTCACCATGGTGATTGATTTTGCCCTCGTTGGTTTGGAAGGGTGTGAAGAAACCGGCACCTGGTGGGGGGTGACGACCCTTTCCCGCACTTCAACTCCTTCCTATTTTCACTCAACCTCGTGGCACAGACTCCGGGGCTGGGAAGTTTCGGGAAAGAAAGAGAGAGAGAGGAAAGTTTGGTGGGGAAGGGTCGCTCCGCCAAGTCCTGGCTGCGCTCAGAGGCACCTGTCCCCAGGGTGCGTGTCCACCGGGACCTCCCAGCATCGCTTTGCCCCTCTCTTCCTGTTGGTGTCGCCAGATGGGGCGTTTTGGGGATGAGATCGGTCCCTGGCGGGTCTAGATGCCTTTTTTCCCGTTGCGGAGGCATGAGCGTGCTCTTTCCCATTACAAAGTGGGGGGTCGCAGTGGTCGTTGATCCTGCCCTCTTTGGCTTGGAGGGGCGAGGAGAATCCGGCAGCCGTTGGGCAGTGACGACCCTTTCCTACACTTGTTCTCCATCCTCTTTCCCAATTCACCCTGGGGCACAGCCTCCAGGGCTGGGATGGGGTCGGGAAGGGGAGAGAGAGAGGAAAGCTATGTGGGGAACTGTTGCTCCTCCAAGCCCAGGGTACCACACCGTGGTGCCCTGTTCCTAAGGGGCGTGTCTAACGTGACCTCCGAGAGTCACTTGGCTCCTCTCTTCCTGCTGTCCGCCGCCCAACGTGGGACTGGTTGGGCTGGGAGGTCGGTTCCTGGCGGGTGTCCCACGCCTTTCCGTTCCCTCACGGTGAGAGGAGGCTGATGGTTCCTGTTACGAAGTGTGGGGTCGAAGTGGTGTTTGAATCTGCACTCCTGGCTTGGAGGGGAGGGGAGACGCCGGCACCCGGTCGGCGGTGAAGATCCTTTCCCACACTTTTTCTCCATCCTCTTTTCCAATCCACCTGGGGTACAACCTCCAGGGCTGGGATGGGTTTGGGACGGTGAGAGAGAGAGGAAAGGTCAGTGGGGAAGGATTGCTAAACCAAGACCGGGGTGCCGCTCCCTATAACCCTGTTCCCAGGGAGCTTGTACAACTTGATCTCTGAGAGCTACTTGGTCCCACTCTTCCTGTTGGGTGACGTCGGCTGGGGGCAGGATGGGGGGGAGGTCGGTCCCTAGAGGGTCTCGCACGCCTTTCCTTCCCGTAGCGGGTCCAGGAGGGTGCTCATTCCCGTTATGAAGGGAGTTCACCGTGGTGATTATCCTTCCCTCTTTCATTTGGAGGGGTGTGAAGAACCCGGCACCCGGTTGGGGTTGACGACCCTTTCCTGCACTTCTAGTCCATCCTCTTTTCACTCCGCCCGGGGGCATGGCTTCCAGGGCTGAGACGGGGTCGGGAAGGGGAGACAGAGAGAAAAGGTATGTGGGGAAGCGTTGCTCCGCCAAGCCCTGGGTGCCGCTTGAAGGGGCCCTGTTCCCAGGGGAAGTGTCCATCGGGACCTCCCAGCATCGCTTTGCCCATCTCTTCCTGTTGGCGCCGCCCGACAGGCGGTGGTTTGGGGGGGATATTGGTCCCTGGCGGGTCACGCGGGCCTTTCTTTCCCGTCGCGGAGGGAGCAGTGTGCTCTTTCCCGTTACAAAGTGGGGGGTCGCCCTGGTGGTTGATCCTGCCCTCTTTGGCTAGGAGGGGTGAGGAGAATCCGGCAGCCGTTGGGCGGTGACGACCCTTTCCCGCACTTGTTCTCAATCCTCTTTTCCAATCCACCCTGGGGCACAGCTTCCGGGGCTGGGACGGGGTCGGGAAGGGGAGAGAGAGAGGAAAGGTTGGTGTGGAAGGGTTTCTCCGCCATGCCCGGGGTGCCGCTCAGTGGCACCCGGATCCCAGGGGGGTGTCCATCGGGACCTCCGAGAGTCACTTGGCCCCTCTCTTCCTGCCATCTGCCACCCGGAACGGGTCGGGGTGGGGGGGAGGTTGGTCTATGGCGGGTCTCGCATCCTTTCCTTCCCATCGCGAGGGCAGGAGGGTGCTCTTTCCCTTTATGAACGGTGGTCGCCATGGTGGTTGATCCTGCCATTGTTGGCTTGGACGCATGGGGAGATGCCGGCAAGTGGTGGGGGGTAACGACACTTTCCCAGCACTTCTACTCCATCCTCTTTTCACTCAGCCCGGGGCACAGCCTCCGGGGCTGGGACGGGGTTGGGAAGGGGAGAGAGAGACGAAAGGTCGGTGGGGAAGGATTGCTCCACCAAGGCCGGGGAGCCGCTCCATGGCACCCTGTTCTCAGGTGGCGTGTCAAACGTGACCTCCGAGAGTCACTTGTCCCCTTTCTTCCTGCTGGGAGCCGCCCGTAGGTTGGCGGGGTGGGGGGAGAGGTCTGTCCCTGGTAGGTATTGCAGGCTTTTTCGTCCCATCGCGTGGGCAGGTGAGTGCTCGTTCCCATTATGAAGGTGGGGTCACCTTGGTGATTAATCCTGCCCTCGTTGGTTTGGAGGTGTGTGAAGAAGTCGGCACCGGTTGGAGGTGACGACCTTTTCCCGCACTTCTTCTCCATCTTCTTTAACATTCAGCCTGGGTGCACAGACTCTGGGGCTGGGACGGGGTTGGGAATGGGAGAGAGGGAAGAAAGATCATTGGGGAAGGGTTGCTATGCGAAGCCCGGGGGGCCGCTGCAAGGCGCCTTGTTCCCAGGGGGCGTGTCCACCAGGACCTCCGAGCCTCGCTTGGCCCCTCTCTTCATGCCCGCAGCTGACAGGCAGGGGATATGGTGGGGTTGGAGGTCAGGCCCTGGCGGGTCTCACGAGACTTTCCTTCACCTTGCGGGTGGAGGAGGGAGCTCATTCCAATTACAATGTGGGGTACATAGTGGTGGTTGCTCCTGCCCTCTCCGGCTTGGAGGGGCGGGGTGAAGCTGTCACCCTGTGAGCAGTGACGAACCTTTCCCGCACTTCTTCTCCATCCTCTGTTTCAATCCACCCTGGGTCACAGCCTCCTGGGCTGGGACGGGGTTGGGAAGGGTAGAGAGAGGAAGGGTGAGAGGGGAAGTGCTGCTCTGCAAAGGCCGGGGTGCTGCTCCCTGGCGCCCTTTTCCCAGGGGGCGTCTCCAACTTGACCTCTAAGAGTTACTTGGCCCCACTCTACCTGTTGGGTGACGCAGGCTCGGGCTGGATGGGGTTCAGGTCGGTCCCTAGCGAGTCTCGCACACCTTTCCTTCCCGTCGCGAGTGCAGGAGAGTGTTCATTCCCGTTATGAAGGGGGTTCACCGTGGTGATTTATGCTGCCCACTTTCGTTTGGAGGGATGTGAAGAAGTGGCACCCGGTTGGGGTTGGCAACCCTTTCCCGCACTTTTACTCCATCCTCATTTCATTCCGCCTGGGGGCACAAATACCAGGGCTTGGAAGCAGTCGGTAAGGTGAGAGGGATAGTAAAGGTCGGTGGGGAAGGGCTTCTCCGCCAAGCCCGCATGTGCTCAGAAGTGCCCAGTTCCCAGGGGGCGTGTCCAATGGGACCTCCTAGCATTGCTTTGCTCCTCTCTTCCTGGTGGCCCCGCCTAGCGGGAGGCGGTGTGGGGTGTAAGTTCGGTCCCTGGCGGGTCTTCCAGGCCTTCCTGTCACGGGGACAGGAGGGTGCTGGTTCCTGTTACGAGCTGAGGGTTGCCATGGTGTTTGATCCTGCCCTCCTCAGCTTGGAGGGGCGGGGAGAAGGCGGCACCCTGTGGTCGGTGACGACCCTTTCCCACACTTCCTCTCCATCTTGCTTTCCACTCCGTCCGTGTGCACAGCCTCCAGGCCTGGGAGATATCAGGAAGGGGAGAGAGAGAGGAAAATTCGGTGGGGAAGTGTTTCTCTGCCAAGCACAGGGTGCCGTTCCCTGGCACCCTGTTCCCAGTGGGTGTGTCCAACGTGACCTCTGAGAGTCACTTGGACCCTCTCTCCTGCTGGGCACCGCCGGCGGGGGGCCGGATGGCTGGGGAGTCTGGTCCCTAGCGGGTCTCGCACGCATTTCCTTCAAGTCGCGGGTCCAGGAGGGTGCTCGTTCCCGTTAAGAAGGGGCTTCACCTTGGTGATTGATCTTCTACATCCACTTTAACATTCCGCCCAGGTGCACAGCCTTCGGGGCTGGGAATGGTCGGGAATTGGAGAGAGAGAGGAAAGGTCGGTGGGAAAGGGTTGCTACGCCAAACCCGTGGGGGGCGCTCCACAGCACCTTTTTCCAAGGTGGCTTGTCCACCGGGACCTCCCAGCATGGCTTTGCCCCTTTCTTCCTGTTGGCACCACCAGAGAGGTGGCGGTTTGGGGGGGAGATCGATCCCTGGTGGGGCTCGCGTGCCTTTCCTTCCCGTCGCAGGGGCAGGATGGTGCTCATTCCCGTTACAACGTGGGGCATCGCTGTGTTGGTTGCTCCTGCTCTCTTCGGCTTAGAGGGTGGGGTGAAGCCGGCACCCTGTGGGTGGTGATGACCCTTTCTCGCACTTCTTCTCCATCCTCTTTTCCACTCCGCCCGGGGGCAGTCTCAGAGGCTGGGACAGGGTCGGGAATGGGAGAGAGAGAGGAAAGGTCGGTGGGGAAGTATTGCTTCACCAAGCTTGGGGGGCCGCTCTGCAGCGCCTTTTTACTAGGGGGCTTGTGCACCTGGACCTCCGAAGGTCACATGACTCCTCTCATCCTGCTGAACGCCCCCCGGCAGAGAACGGGTTGATGGGGGAGGTCGGTACCTAGCGGGTCTCTCACGCCTTTTCTTACCTTCGCGGGGGCAGGAGGGTGTTCGTTCCCCTTAGAAAGAGGGGCATCACCATTGTTCTTGATACTGTCCTCCTGGTCTTGAAGGGGTGGGTAGAAGCCGGTAGTCAGTGGGAGGTGATGACCCTTTCCTGCACTTCAACTCATTCCTCTTTTCACTCCGCCTGGGGACATGCCTTCCAGGGCTGAGATGGTGTCGGGAAGAAGAGAGAGAAAGAAAAGGTCTGTGGGGAAGCGTTGCTCTGCCAAGCCCTGGGTGCCACTTGAAGGGGCCCTGTTCCCAGGGGACGTGTCCACTGGAACCTAAGCATCACTTTTCCCGTCTCTTCCTGTTGGCGCCGATCAATGGGTCATTTTGGGGGGGAGATATCGGTCCCTATAGGGTCTCGTGTGCCTTTCTTTCCCGTCCCGGAGGGAGGGGTGTGTTCTTTCCCGTTACAAAGTGGGGATTCGCTGTGCTGGTTGATCTTGCCCACTTTGGCTTGAAGGGGCGAGGAGAATCTTGCAGCCGATGGGCGGTTACGACCCTTTAACGCACTTGTTTTCCATCCTCTTTTCCAAACCACTAAGGGCACAGCCTCCGGGGCTAGGATGGGTTCAGAAAGGGGAGAGAAAGAGGAAAGTTCGGTGGGGAAGTGTTGGTCCGCCAAGCCCAGGGAGCCACTGCATGGCGCCCTGTTCCTAGGGGGCGTGTCTAACGTGACCTCCGAGAGTCACTTGGCCCCTCTCTTCCTGCTGTCCGCCACTCGGAGTGGGGTGGGTTGGGCTGGGAGGTCGGTCCCTGGCGAGTCTCCCACGCCTTTCCTTTCTGTAGCGGTGGGAGTAGGCTGCTGGTTCCTGTTACAAATTGGGGGGTCGCCGTGGTGGTTGATCCTGCACTCCTGGGCTTGGAGGGGCGGGGAGAAGCCAGCACCCGGTTGGCAGTGATGTCCCTTTCCCGCACTTCTTCTCCATCCTCTTTTCCATTCCACCCGGGGTACAACTTCCAGGGCAGGGACAGGGTTGGGAAGGTGAGAGAAAGAGTAAAGGTCTGTGGGGCAGGGTTGCTCCGCCAAGCTTGGCATGCGCTCAGAGTCGCTCTGTTCCCAGGGTTCCTGTCCAACGTGACCTTTGAGAGTCACATGGACACTCTCTTCCTGCTGGGTGCCGCCCAGCGGGGGGCCGGCTGGGGGATAAGGTCAGTCCCTGAGCGGTCTCCCGGGCCTTCCCATTGCTGGGGAAGAAGGGTGCTGGTTCCTGTTAAAAGGCTGAGGGTCGCCATGGTGTTTTATCCTCCCCTCCTCGGCTTGGAGGGGCATGGAGAAGCCGGCACCCTGTAAGTGGTGACGACCCTTTCCCGCACTTCTTCTCCACCCTCTTTTCCACTGCGCCCGTAGGCACAGCCTCCAGGGCTGGGAGGTGTCCTGAAGGGGAGAGAGAGAGGAAAGTTGGTGGGGAAGTGTTGCTCCACCAAGCCCGGGGTGCCGCTCCCTGGCACCCTGTTCCAAGAGTGTTTGTCCAACTGCACCTCTGAGATTCACTTGTCCCCTCTTTTCCTACTGGGCGCCGCCGGGTGGGTTGGCAGGTTTGGGGGGTGATTGGTCCCTGGAGGGTCTTACACCCCTTTCCTTCCCGTCTCGGTGGCAGGATGGTGCTCGTTCCAGTTATGAAGGGGGTGTCACCATGGTGATTGATCCTGCCCTCATTGGTTTGGAGGGGTGTGAGGAAATCGGCACCTGGTGGGGGGTGACGAATTATTCCCACACTTCTACTCCATCCTCTTTTCACTCCGCCCAGGTGCATGGCTTCCAGGGCTGATATGGGGTCGGGAAGGGGAGAGAGAGAGGAAAGGTCCGTGGGGAAGCGTTGCTCCGCCAAGCATGGGGTGCTGCTCCCTGCCACCCTGTTCCCAGGGTGCTTGTCCAACTTCACCTCCAAGAGTCACTTGGCCCCTCTCTTCCTGCTGGGTGCCACTCAGCGAGGGGACGGCTGGGGATGAGGTCAGCCCCTGGCCGGTCTCCCGGGCCTTCCCATCGCAGGGGCAGAGGGGTGCTGGTTCCTGTTACAAAGCTGGGGGTCGCCATGGTGTTTGATCCTCCCCTCTTCGGCTTGGAGGGGCATGGAGAAACAGGCACCCTGTGGGTAGTGACGATACTTTCCCACACTTCTTCTCCATCCTCTTTTCCACTCTGCCAGTGGGCACAGACTCCCGGGCTGGGAGGGTCATAAAGGGGAGAGAGAGAGGAAAGTTTGATGGGGAAGTGTTGTCCGCCAAGCCCGGGGTGCCCCTTGAAGGGGCCCTGTTTCCAGGGGACGTGTCCACCGGGACCTCCCAGCATCGCTTTGCCCATATCTTATTATTGGCACCACCAGACATGGAGCGTTTTGGGGGGGGGAGATCGGTCCCTGGCGGGTCTCGTGTGCTTTTTTTCCCGTCGCTTAGGCAGGAGTGTGCTCTTTCCCCTTACAAAGTGAGGGGTTGCTGTGGTGGTTGATCCTGCCCTCTTTGGCTTGGAGGGGCGAGGAGAATCCGGCAGCCGGTGGGCGGTGAAGACCCTTTAACACACTTGTTCTCCATCCTTTATTCCAATTCACCCTGGGGCACAGTCTCTGGGGCTGGTATGGTGACGGGGAGGGGAGAGAAAGAGGAAAGTTCGGTGGGGAAGTGTTGCTCCGCCAAGCCCGGGGTGCCGCTCGGTGGCTCCCTGTTCCTAGGGGGCGTGTTTAATGTGACCTCTGAGAGTCACTTGGACCCTCTTTTCCTGCTGTCAGCCACCCGGTGTGGGGTGGATTGGGCTGAGAGATCGTTCCCTGGCGAGTCTCCCACGCGTTTCCTTTCCGTCACGGTGAGAGGATGCTGCTGGATCCTGTTACGAAGTGGGGGGTCACAGTGGTGGTTGATCCTGCACTCCTCGGTGGAGGGACAGAGCGAATCCAGCACCCGGTGGGTGGTGATGACCTTTTCCCGCACTTCTTCTCCATCCACTTTTCCACTGCACCGGGTTTACTTCCTCCAGGGCTGGGACGGAGTCGGGAAGGTGAGAGAGAGTGTAAAGGTCTGTGGGGAAGGGTTGCTCTGCCAAGCCCGGGATGTGCTCAGAGGCGCCCTGTTCCCAGGGTTCGTGTCCAACGTGACCTCTGAGAATCACTTGGCCCCCTCTTCCTGCTGGGCGCCGCCCAGCGGGGGGCCCGCAGGGGGGTGAGGTCAGTCCCTGGCCGGACTCCCGGGCCTTCCCGTCGTGGGGGCAGAAGGGTGCTGGTTCGTGTTACGATGCTGGGGTTCGCCATGGTGTTTGATCCTCCCCTCCTCGGCTTGGAGGGGCTTGGAGAAGCCGGCACCATGTGGGTGGTGACGACCCTTTCCCGCATTTCCTCTCCATCCTCTTTTCCACTCTGCCCGTGGGCACAGCCTCCAGGGCTGGGAGGTGCCCTGAAGGGGAGAGAGAGACGAAAGGTTGGTGTGGAAGTGTTGCTCCACCAAGCCCGGAGTGCCGCTCCCTGGCACCCTGTTCCCAGGGGCTTGTCCAAATTCACCTCTGAGAGTCACTTGGCCCTTGTCTTCCTGCTGGGTGCAGCCCAGCGTGTTGCCAGGTTTGGGGGGGTGTTCGGTCCCAGCGGGTCTTGCACCCCTTTCCTTCCCGTCGTGGTGGCAGGATGGTGCTCCTTCCAATTATGAAGGGGGTGTTACCATGGTGATTGATCCTGCCCTCGTTGGTTTGTAGGAGTGTGAAGAAACAGGCCACCAGTGGGGGGTGACGACTTATTCCCGCACCTCTACTCCATTATCATTTCACTCAGCCTTGGGGCACAGCCTCCGGGGCTGGGAAGATTTGGGAAGGAGAGAGACAGAGGAAAGGTCGGTGGGGAAGGGTTGCCCCGCCAAGCCCTGGATGCGCTCACAGGCGCCTTGTCCCCAGTGGGCGTGTCCACCGAAATCTCCCAGCATCGCTTTGCCTCTCTCTTCCTGTTGGCGCCGCCCGACAGGGGGCAGTTTGGGGGGGAGATCGGTCCCTGGGGGTATCACGTGCCTTTCCTTCCGATCAGAGGGGCTGGAGGGTGCTCATTCCCTTTACAAATGGAGTGTCGCTGTGGTAGTTGATCTTGCCCTCCTTGGATTGGAGGGGTTTGGAGAAGTCCGCAGCCGGTGGGCGGTGACGACATTTTCCCGCACTTCTTCTCCATTTTCTTTAACATTCCGCCCGGGTGCCCAGCCTCCGGGGCTGTGACGTTGTCGGGAATGGGAGAGAGAGAAGAAAGATTGGTGGGGAAGTGTTGCTACACGAAACCCGGGGGGCCGTTGCACGGAGCCCTGTTCCCAGGGGTCGTGTCAACCAGGACTTCCGAGCATCGCTGGGCATCTCTATTCATGCCCGCCACCGTCAGGCAGGGGATGGGGTGGGGTTCGAGGTCAGGCCCTGGCGGGTCTCACGCGCCTTTCTTCACATCGCGGGTGGGGGGAGGGTGCTCATTCCTTTTAAAAAGTGGGGTACATCGTGGTGGTTGCTCCTGCCCTCTGCGGCTTGCAGGGGCGGGGTGAAGGCGGCACCCTGTGGGTGGTGACAAACCTTTCCCGCACTTCTTCGTCATCTTCTGTTCCAAGCCACCCTGGGGCACAGCCTCCAGAGCTGGGACGGGGTTGGGAAGGGTAGAGATAGGAAAGGTCAGAGGGGAAGTGTTGCTCCGCCAAAGTCGGTGTGCCGCTCCCTGGCACCCTGTTCTCAGGGGGCGTGTACAACTTGACGTCTGAGAGTTACTTGGCCCCACTCTTCCTGTTGGGCGACGCCGGCTAGGATCTGGATGGGGTTCAGTTCGGTCCCTAGCGGGTCTCGCACACATTTCCTTCCCATTGTGAGTCCAGGAGAGACCTCATTCCCGTTATGAAGGGGGTTCACCGTGGTGATGTATCCTGCCCTCTTTGGTTTGGAGGGGTGTGAAGAAGCTAGCACCCAGTTGTGGGTGGCAACCCTTTCCCGCACTTCTATTCCATCCTCATTTCACTCCGCCCGGGGGCACAGCCTCCAGGGCTGGGACGCGGTCGGGAAGGTGAGAGAGAGAGTAAAGATCGGTGGGGAAGGGCTTCTCCGCCAAGCCCGCATGCGCTCAGAAGCGCCCTGTTCCCAGGAGGCATGTCCAATGGGACCTCCTAGCATTGCTTTGCTCCTCTCTTCCTGGTGGCGCCGCCCAGCGGGGGGCAGTGTGGGGATTAAGTTCAGTCCCTGGCGGGTCTTCCGGGCCTTCCCGTCGCGGGGGAAGGAGGGTGCTGGTTCCTGTTACGAAGCTGGGGTTCGCCATGGTGGTTGATCTTGCCCTCTTCGGCTTGGAGGGGCGGGGAGAAGCCGGCCTCTGTGGTTGGTGACGACCCTTTCCCACACTTCTTCTTCATCCTGCTTTCCACTCTGTCTGTGGAAACAGCCTCCAGGGCTGGGAGGTATCAGGAAGGGGAGAGAGCAGGGAAAGGTCGGTGAGGAAGTGTTGCTATGCCAAACACAGGGTGCCATTCCCTGGCACCCTGTTCCTAGTGGGTGTGTCCAATGTGACCTCAGAGAGTCACTTGGCCCCTCTCTTCCTGCTGGGCGCCGCCGGCGGGGGCCCGGATGGGGGGGAGATCGGTCCCTAGCGGGTCTCACACGCCTTTACTTCCAGTCACGGGTCCACGAGTGTGCTCGTTCCCGTTAAGAAGGGGTTTCACCTTGGTGATTGATTCTGCCCTCGTTGGTTTGTAGGGTTTTGAGGAAACCGGAAACCGTTGGGCGGTGATGACCAATTCCCGCTCTTCTACTCCATCCTCTTTTCACTCCACCCGGGGCCACAGCCTCCGGGGCTGGAAAGAGTCGGGAAGGGGAGAGAGAGAGGAAAGGTCGGTGGGGACGGGTTGCTCCGCCAAGCCCTGGATGAGCTCACAGGCGCCCTGTCCCCAGTGGGCGTGCCCACCGGAACCTCCCAGCATTGCTTTGCCTCTCTCTTCCTGTTGGCGCCGCCCAACAGAGGGCGGTTTGGGATGGAGATCTGTCCCTGCTGGGGCTCGTGTGCCTTAAATTCCCATTACAGGGGCAGGAGGGTGCTCATTCTCGTTAAAAACTGGAGTGTCTCATTGGTAGTTGATACTGCCCTCCTTGGATTGGAGGGGCTTGGAGAAGACGGAAGCCAGTGGGCGGTGACGATCTTTTCCCGCACTTCTTCTCCATCTAATTTAACATTCTGCCCGGGTGCACAGCCTCCGGGGCTGGGACGGGGTCGCGAATGGGAGAGAGAGAAGAAAGATCGGTATGGAAGGGTTGCTACGTGAAGCCCGGGGGGCCGCTGCACGGCGCCCTGTTCCCATGGGGCGTGTCCAACAGGACATCCGAGCCTCGCTTGGCCCCTCTCTTCGTGCCCGCCGCTGACAGGCAGGTGATGGGGTGGGGTTCGAAGGCAGGCCCTGGCGCATCTCTCGCGCCTTTCCTTCACATCGCGGGGGGAGGAAGGTGCTCATTCCTATTACAAAGTGGGGTACATCGTGGTGGTTGCTCCTGCACTCTCCGGCTTGGAGGGGCGGGGTGAAGCCGGCACCTTGTGGGCGGTGACGAACCTTTCCCGCACTTGTTCTCAATCCTCTGTTCCAATCCACACTGGGGCTCAGCCTCCAGGGCAGGGAAGGGGTTGGGAAGGGTGGAGAGAGGAAAGGTCAGAGGGGAAGTGTTGCTCCGCCAAGGCCGGGGTGCCGCTCCCTGGCACCCTGTTCCCATCGGGCGTGTCCAACTTGCCTTCTGAGAGTTACTTGGCCCCACTACTTTTGTTGGGCAACGCCGGCTCCGGGCTGAATGGGGTGGAGGTCTGTCCCTAGCGGATCTCACACGCCTTTCCTTCCCGTCGCGTGTCCAGGAGGGTGCTCATTCCAGTTATGAAGGTGTTTCACCGTGGTGATTGATCCTGCCCTCTTTCATTTGGAGTGGTGTGAAGAAGCCGGCACCCGGTTGGGGGTGACGACCCTTTTCCACACTTCTACTCCATCCTCTTTTCACTCAGCCTGAGGGCACAACCTCCGGGGCTGAACAGGTTCCGGAATGGTAGAGAGAGAGGAAAGGTCGGTGGGGAAGGGTTGCTCCGCCAAGCCCGGGTTGCCACTCCCTGGCACCCTGATCCCAGGGGGCTTGTCCAACTTCACCTCTGAGAGTCACTGGCCCCTCTTTTACTGCTGGGCACCGCCCGGCGGTTTGTGGGTTTGGTCGGTCCCTGGCGGGTCTTGTACCCCTTTCCTTCCCATCATGGTGGCAGGATGGTGCTCCTCCACTTATGAAGAGATGTCACCATGGTGATTGATTCTGACCTCCTTGGTTTGGAGGGGTGTGAAGCAACCGGCACCCGGTGGGGGGTGACGAATTATTTCCGCACTCTACTCCATCCTCTTTTCACTCAGCCCTGGGTCACAGTCTTCGGGGCTGGGAAGCGGAGAGAGAGAGGAAAGGTCGGTGAGGAAGCGTTGGTCCACCAAGCCCTGGATGCGCTCAGCGGTGCCCTGTTCCCAGGGGGCATGTCCACCAGGACCTCCGAGCCTCGCTTTGCCCCTATCTTCCTGCCCGCCGCCGACCGGCAGGGGATTGGGTGGGGATGGAAGTTGGGCCCTGGCGGGTCTTGCATGACTTTCCTTCCAAATGCAGGGGGAGGAGGGTGCTCATTCCTGTTACAATGTGGGGAGTCACGGTGTTGGTTGCTCCTGCCCTCTTTGGCTTCGAGGAGCTGGGTGAAGCTAGCACCCTGTGGGTGGTGACTACCCTTTCTCGCACTTCTTCTCCATCCTCTTTTCCACTCTGCCCAGGGGCACAGTCTCAGAGGCTGGGACGGGTTCAGAAATGGGAGAGAGAGAGGAAAGGTAGGTGGGGAACGGTTGCTTCACAAAGCTCGGGGGGCCGCACTGCGGCGCCTTGTTCCCAGCGGGCTTGTGCACCTGGACCTTCAGAATGTCACTTGACCCCTCTCTTCCAGCTGAACGCAACCCCCGTCCGGGGACAGGTTTATGGGGGAGGTCGGTACCTAGCGGGTCTCTCATGCCTTTTCTTCCCTTTGCGGTGCAGGAGTGTGTTCGTTCCCCTTAGGAAGAGGGAGATCACAATGGTTGTTGATCCTGCCCTCCTGGTTTTGGAGGGTGGGTAGAAGCCGGCAGCCGGTGGGAGGTGACGACCCTTTCCTGCAATTCTAATCCATCCTCTTTTCGCTCCGCCTGAGGGCATGGCTTCCAGGGCTGATACGGGTTCAGGAAGGGGAGAGAGAGAAAAAAGATCTGTGGGGGAGCGTTGCTCCGCCAAACCCAGGATGTCGATGGAAGAGGCCCTGTTCCCAGGGGTTTTGTCCATTGGGAACTGCCAGCATCGCTTTGCCCGTCTCTTCCTGTTGGCGCCGCCCGACAGGGGGCGCTTTGGGGGGGAGATAGGTCCCTGGCGGTCTCGTGTGCCTTTTTTCCCGTCTCGTAGGCAGGAGTGTGTTCTTTCCCGTTACAAAGTGGGTGGTCTCCGTGGTGGTTGATCCTGCCCACTTTGGCTTGTAGGGGCGAGGAGAATCTGGAAGCCGCTGGGTGGTGACAACCCTTTCCCGCACTTCTTCTCCATCTTTTCCACTCCACCCGGGGTACAGCCTCCAGGGCTGGAACGGGGTCTGGAAGGTGAGAGAGAGGAAAGGTCTGTGGGGAAGGGTTGCTCAGCCAAACCCTGGATGCGCTCAGAGGAGCCGTGTTCCCAGGGTTCGGGTACAACTTGACCTCTGAGAGTCACTTGGCCCCTCTCTTCCTGCTGGGCTCTGACCAGCGGGCTGACGGTTGGGGGGTGAATTCAGTCCCTGGCCTGTCTCCTGGGCCTTCCCGTCACGGGGACAGAAGGGTGCTGGTTCCTGTTAAGAAGCTGGGGGTCGCCAATGTGTTTCATCCTCCCCTCCTCGACTTGGAGGGGCATGGAAAAGCCGGGACCCTGTGGGTGGTGACGACCCTTTCCCGCACTTCTTCTGAATCGTCTTTCCACTCCGCCCATGGGCACAGCCTCCAGGGCTGGAAGGTGTCCTGAAGGAGAAGAGAGAGGAAAGGTTGGTGGGGAAGTGTTCCTCCACCAAGCCCAGGGTGCTGCTCCCTGGCACCCTGTTCCCATGGGGCTTGTCCAACTTCAAGTCCGAGAGTCACTTGGCCCCTCTCTTCCTGTGGGGCACCACCTGGCGGGTTGCCGGGTTTGGGGGGGTGGTCGATTCCTGGCAGGTATTGCATGCCTTTCCTTCCCATCGCGGTGGCAGGATGGTGCTCGTTCCTGTTACGAAGGGGGTGTTACCGTGCTGATTGATCCTGCCCTTTTTGGTTTGGAGGGGTGTGAAGAAACTGGCACCTGGTGGGGTGTGACGACTTATCCCCACACTTCTACTCAATCCTCTTTTCACTCAGCCCTGGGGCACAGCCTCCGGGCCTGGGAAGGTTAGGGAAAGAGAGAGAGAGAGAAAAGGTCCGTGGGGAAACGTTGCTCCGAAAAGCCCGGGGTGCCACTTGAAGGGGCCCTGTTCCCAGGGGACGTGTCCACCGGGACCTCCCAGCATTGCTTTGCCCATATCTTACTATTTGCACTGCCAGACCAGGGGCGTTTTGAGGGGGGAAGATCGGTCCCTGGCGGGTCTCGTGTGCGTTTTTTCCAGTCGCGTAGGCAGGAGTGTGCCCTTTCCCGTTACAAATTGAGGGGTTGCCATGGTGGTTGATCCTGCCCTCTTTGGCTTGGAGGTGCGAGGAGAATCCGACAGCCGGTGGGTGGTGATGACCCTTTAATGCACTTGTTCTCCATCCTCTTTTCCAATCCACTAAGGGCACAGCCTTCGGGGCTGGGATGGTGTCGTGCATGGGAGAGAAAGAGGAAAGTTCGGTGGGGAAGTGTTGGTCCGCCAAGGCCGGGGTGCCGCTCCGTGGTGCCCTGATCCTAGGGGGCGTGTTTAACATGACCTCAGAGAGTCACTTGGCCCCTCTCTTCCTGCTGTCTGCTGCCCGGGGTGGTTTGGGTTGGGCTGAGAGTTCGTTCCCTGGCAAGTCTCGCACACCTTTCCTTTCGGTCATGGTGAGAGGAGACTGCTGGTTCCTGTTACGAAGTGGGGGATCCCAGTGGTGGTTGATCCTGCACTCCTAGGTGGAGGGGCGGAGAGAATCCGGCACCCTGTGGGCAGTGATGACCCTTTCCCGCACTTCTTCTCCATCCTCTTTTCCACTCCACCCGGGGTACAGCCTCCAGGGCTGGGACGGGGTCGGGAAGGTGA